>CM017801.1:20414235-20506951 GCA_008086715.1 Sitobion miscanthi | reverse complement strand
AAAACGGATCGACTTGTAGTATTACGAGACATAACAGAGGTCATTGGAATTTAGTCGGAAAAACAATTCTAAAAAAAGGCACCCACCCTATAATGAGGGGGTCACCCATCTGAGAACTAGTGGCACTAGCCGTTTATTACTCTCAATCACGTCGCTTGATTGACTTCAGCCACTGCACCGCGCCAAGCCACCAATTCAATATTATTGACACATCGACAAAGACATTCATCACGTCCGCTGTCGCCGCTCCAGCGAGGGACCAACAACCACCAGTAGCTGTCGCCGTCAGGTCATATTATAAAATTCGTCTCCAATCGTGCACAATGACCACATTTTAAAATTATATATTGTATATTTACATAATAAGTATCGTTAATTATTATTTATACCTCAATTGGTAGGTACTTGAGTGAGCCTTACTCAATATTACATGATAATAATTTATTTTTGTAGGGCGCCCACTTATTATCATAATTGTTTTGTAAAGATTTAGTATTATATATTATGCGCTTGGGGCTCCAAATAATTGCTGTGTCATTACGAGATAAATTCATTTAATTATTTGGGTATTTCCTCCCGCTCCCGTCCACAACACAATCCGAAAGTCGTTGCCTACAACTGCAATACTCGATGGTCTGCGATTATACAACTCGCCTGTACTGCATATTATATTAATAAATAATTATTAGGTAAAGTGCACCAACGATCATGAAAAATGTATAGGATAGTGAAAATGAGTTCTAACTTTCCGGTTGACCGTCCGTATGTACCGTTTATATGTATACTATTGGCAAATAACTACGAGACGTCGACACAGTCATAACAAAATATACGTGCAGGTGCACTACCACTTTAACCTATGACTATCGATTATATACAATTTTTTTAAATACATTTTTCAAGAAAGAATGAAAGAACGTGAGAGAAGATGCGAACACGTAACCGTTGAATCGGAGACACGGCGTCACAATATTATATGCCAATTCATTTTTATTACAAGGTTTATTTGGAAAAAAAAGAAATTGGTGTGTACACGGTAAATATTTTTGAGTAAGTGGTAAAACTGATTTTGAGTGTGCAAATTCCCTGTAATTTTAAAATACACGGTGTACGGTGAGAAGTCGAGGACAAAAAATGTGAAATCTCCCTGTAAAATGCTATGCGGTAAATATTTTTGTGTGAGTGGCAAATAGGTGGATAACGAGTGTGAAATCTCCTCATGATTTGTGTTACGGTAAAATCAGTGTGTTCAAGTGGAACATTCTCGCTTGAACGTTATGAAATTACCACGGTGTAAAAGAAACATACTGTGGATATATAAATGTATACTACTGACAGTCGGTTAGTAACACGTGTGTGTGTGGCAAGGTTTTTGCGCACCACGAACACCGGTGGTCACCCATCCAAGAACTAGGGGTTTCGGCCGTTGCATACTCTCAACCATGTCGCGTGATTGATTTCAGCTACTGCGCTGCGCCAAGCCACCAACCAATATTATTAACATTTCGTTAAAGACATTCATCCCGTCCGCTGTCGCCGTTTTAGCGAGGGACCTACAACCACCAGTAGCTGTCGACGTCAGGTCATATTATAAAATTAGTCACTAATCGTGCTAAGTAGCCACCTCAGGCAACTCCTCCCGCTCCCATTCACAACACAATACGCGAGTCGTTGCCGACAACCGCAATAATCGTACGATCGGTAACGGCGCAAACATAATAATAATTATTATATTATAATATATACTATTATCCAATCCATCGTGAACAATAGCAAAAATTACAATAAAAAAGCAATTGCGTATTACCTGAATAAAGGATCAAGAACAAATGAGAACCAGTTTACTATATTGACCGTTGAATCGAAAGTGGTAAGCGTAGAACGACAAGTGGTAAAGATAGAAAAACCTGAAACAGAAACATAATCGATTTACATATACAAATACAGAAGGAGTAAAACCTCCTTATAACGGAATCGCTCGGTACCAACTGATTTTTCTGTTATAATTAGGTAGTTTCCGTTTCAGAGAGACTAAAATATACGGGATACCTATAGGTTATTCGAGACCCCTTCCTCCCATATTTTGATCATACTACATACATTAAGATATTTACCATCAGTTTTCTTTTCAATAATATTTCAAATCCCCCCCCCACCCGTCTTCGTGGAAAATTATATTTTAAATACGCCGTTATCATTATACCTATATATTATTCAAAGGCATTCACGGGGACTAAAACTAAAGTAAATCTCCTATCCATTGCGACCAAATAAAACAAAACTCAACCTAAAACGTTAAAAAATAATAATAACTAGCAATAAAACATTAAATACGATTACAATAATTTGACAATATTTATGATTAACATGATTTATATTTAAGCATTGGCCAAGTGGACCAGTGGCGGATCCATATAGTTATTTCAACTATTCAGTATGGGCATTCCAACTATTCATTGTTGTTGATTATATATTCAACTAAACGACTCAGTTAAATTTAACTAAACTACATGGTTAAGGTTTAACTAAATTGAAATGGTACTAACAATATATTGAATAACTGTCACTATGTTATCGTTAATTTAGTGGCTATGATAACCAAATGATTAGGTGTAGTTACATTTTTTTTTGTTCGTAGGGTATATTATATTATACAACGAAAATATAATAAAGCTTTTATAATATTACATAGGTACTCACATGCTTTTTTGTGATCGGATAACGGCTACACTTGGTGTCGTATTGATCAGCTAAGCAGACGATCAATATAACGTAAAATGGTGTGGTTCTGTCGTTGAACATTCCTGACATTATAACCGTCATGCCTGTTAGGAATAATAATATTAATCATACTAACAGAAAATAAATAAACAGAAAAACATATATCGTCATCGGAAATCAAAATCCCATTTATACACGACATAACGACAACCCACTCGTTATACCAACTATCCATAGAGATGTTCTGAGTAGAATATCTGGTATTACACCGGGTACCCGAGTACTGGCCGAGTAAAATTTGTTATATTAACCGGGTATCGAGTATAGGCCGAATAGAAATGTAAATACAAAATGGGTATTATACTACTATCAAAGTACCAAGTATCAACTATATAAACACGCGATTTATTTTTTGTAATTCGTAGAAAAAAAACATGATTTGTTTATAATCAACTGGCTATTGTAAATCGGTTCAGTTAATCCAATATGTACCAAAATAAATTATAATTTATTACCCTAGAATTTTAGATTTTCCCCGTTAAATAAATTGGTATTTATATATTTATAGATAAATTGTCAGCGTTTGCAATTGGATATGAGTCGAGTAAAAATGTAGTATTTTGCCGGGTACCGAGTAAGAGCAGAGTTTTAAATATGATATCGAGTACCCGGCCATCGAGTAATTGCCGGGTACTAGGAACATCTCTACGACTATATCCACGTTATTAATTATTATCATTGCTAGGCACACACTGCAGGACACAGCACGACGTCCCGACGGCGTACGATAGCCGATAGAACAGGACTACCCGCAATATAATTATATCGCCATTCTCACTTAGTGATGGGAAAGTTCTTTTTAAAAATTAACTAGTTCAAGTTCAAGAAATTAAATATGAACTAGTTCAACTTCTAATTCATAGTTTTTAAAAAACTAAAAAATACGTCAAAAATGAAGATTTTTATCTTATAAAGATATTTTTTTTATATTAATTTTCCGTAAAAATCTAAAAAACCTATAAAGAATAAGAAATCAGTTGAATAAAAGTTTTGATTGAATAAAAAATCAAAAAAGGATAAAAAAGCAGCTGAACAAAAAATATATATTTTATAAAAAATAAAAATTAATAAAATAAAGCCCAGTTAAACTAAAAGAAATATCTTAAAAGGTTAAAAAATTTTCTATTAATATTGTATTATTATTTTTATATATTGATCTTATATTTTTTTTAATTTAACTTGGCTCCTTTTTTTAATATTTGATTTTTTATAAAATATCAATTTTTTATCCTACTGATTTTTTATCCTATTTAGGGTTCTTAGATTTTAGTTTTTTCTTCTAAGGTTTTTTTATATAACTAACCTTCTTTTATTGAAATTACATTTTATTGAATATAAACTTTTTATTCAGCTGCCTATCATTCTTTTTAAATTTTTTATCCTATAAAGATATTTTTTTGAAAAATATAAAAATACAAGGCATTTAAAGATCGATTTTGACAAAATTTTTCAAATTTCAAATTTAATATTTAATTTGAAGGCAAAAATATATAAAATAATCAATATTTATAACTAAAGATTGAAAATTTAAACAAGGTTCCACGTAAATAAGTTATATATAAAGTACTTTATTCACAATAATATCATCAAATATACTTGGTAATACCATAGGCTGACTGACCGTTTTCGCTCAGAATCGTTTTTCTTATACAATGATATTATATCATTGAATTCAAATTTAACACCATCCATTACATTGACCCACTTAAAAACTTCTGTACAGCAGAGCGACACCAACTTGTCCACCTTTTTTATAGTTATTTGTCAAGTCTCTCTGTTACACACTGTATACTATAATAATATAGTACCTATACTGACTATACTTATTATAAAATTATAGTATTACATTAATATTATAATTAGTGGTTTTCAATCAATATTCATTGTTTGTGTAAAATCGTTTTCTTTTTAAAAAGTTTATTTTTCAATGCTCACCTTAATTTTTTTTTAATTAATCCAGTACAGATTGTTAAAAAATAAATAGTTAGACTATGATAGCACTGTAACAGTTCATGATTTATACTTTATAGTAAATAGACATATGTGGTTTATCTTTTAATCATGCCAAACTTTCTTCTATAGTTATTTATATAATATAATTTTTCTTCCTATAGTTCTCTTTCTATATTGAAATATTTGATATTATTTTTACTTGTTAAGTACTTATTTTACAATTTTCCAAAGTATATCAAGTGTATGACTCGTGAAAGTGAATATTGCTGTTTTGTTCAACATTACCTAGTCAGTTATTAACATCATCAATTATTAAGATACTTAATATAAGTATTTTTTACTTGTATTTTATTATGTGTATTGCATAAAAACAAAATGTGTATTTTTTTATACAAAAATATTGTTCATCAAAAGTACCTATATTATGAAGTCAGAATAAATTAGTTGCGCATAAGCTAGGGTTAGAATACTGTGTAAATTGGGCAAATCGAGTGACGATAACACTATAACTATAATAACACGAGAATAGTAAATGTTCCGTAATTTAGGTAAACAAATGTATAAACTCAGCTTGGTGCGCTGTTTGGTTTCCATGTTATTCAGTCATTCAGTCGTGTACAACCTTTGTTATTCATATATTACTATGATATTATTATAATTACACTTAATTAATTTTTTAAACAATTTTATTAAAATAAAATAAATATTACTGTACGTTTAAAATTAAAATATAATAAGATTACTGAAAATGAATATGAAAATAATTACATTAGGTGTATAAGCAACTAAATTAAAAACATAAATAACTTATCTAATATCTAACCTACCTACCTAATATTATGTTTTTTTTTTATTATTTGATGAGATTTGAACAAGAAATATTACCTTTGTCCTTTAATATGTTAATAATACTAATGTTGTATAAAATTTAATAAATTCACAATATTATGTAAATAAAACAAACACCTAAGAATTTCTATACATTTGTTATATTGTTAAATTTATTATTTTTGGAATACATTTTTCGTTGAATTAATATGTTAAATAGTTTTTTTTTTAAATTTATTTTACTATTATCACATATACCCAAAGGCTTTCTACAAACTATATAAATAATATTCATAATTTCTTTTCTTAGGTATGCTAAATTTAGTTTTAATTAAATATACATTAGATATGTAGGTCGCTTTTTGTTAATAGTAAAATTTACTTATTCATAAATTTATAATGTTAAAAAATAATGAATTATCATTTTTATTTTTTTAGAAACAAATGGATCTGAACGAGTAAATGTTATATTCTCAATACACCCTGTTAGACGACTACTTGAAGACTCACAATCTTGATAAGTATGTTGAAAGTGATTTTATTTGCTTGTAAAATAAATATTAGTAACATAGTAATATTATTTTTGTTTTTAGAAATGATAATTCATGCTTCGCTGGATTCGTAAATGTTGGTGAATCTATATTATTAGGACATAAAATAATGTTTTAGTAGCAGCTAGTCCATACTTTTGAGCTGTGTTTAACATTTTTGAGAAAAGCAACGATTCAAATCTTGTTTATATTAGTTAGATTCCACCTTTTTACTTATATTTTTAGATTTTATATTTATACTGACAAAATTATGGTCATCAATGAAAATGTACAGGTATAAATAATTATTTGAATTTTTATAGACTTCAATCAAAATTATTTAAATTAATTATCATTACCTTCTCAAGGTTTTCTTACCGGCTGCAAATCACTTATAGTTGGACTATACAAGTGGTATATGTGCAGAGGTTTTATTAACACAAATGGATACTTCAAATTATCTTTCCATAAGATCATTTGCCAATTCACATAATTGTACGGAGTTCCCTCAAGCTCTGAAGCATTCATCAATAAAGAGTTTTTTTTATGATATATATCTAATATAAAACTTAATTTTTTACATTTTGATATATATACATAATGATTAATATTTTCAGATAAATAGTTAAAGGTGGTGAGTTCTAGTGAAAATGTGTTGGGATTATTTCCTATAATGACCTTGCTGTTCCATTTCAGGAAAAAGTAAGCTAACAAAAATTTACTATAGTTGTTTAGGTATTTGTATTTTAATGGTATGTTGATGATCAAATCACCAAGCAAGTATATTAATTAACATAATATAATTGTATATGTACAGTAGCACTTTAAAGTGTCAAACTATAAGATAACATAAATAAGTGGATGGATGTAATGATAATCATCATAGATATTACACAGTTGTAGGAAACTAGGCTACACAGATATAACCATAATAGTTAATGTTAATCTTTAATTTTTAAGTATTAATCTCTTATTACTGACAAAGCCACCCTAGTTTACTGTGTACCTATAAAATATTTATATTTCAAACAATTAATCACAATAAGCAATGATTAGACAAGTATGGTTTCTCAAACAACTGATTTAATAAGGTATATTTTGTTAAATTTTAATTTAATTATGTTTATTTTTTTTTTTGTTGGCCTTTGAATGTGTTATTCAATGGGTAAAACATGTTTTGAATGGAGGAAAATGTATTGCCAGTATTAATGGAAATTATGTGTTTACCGTTATTAGCTTAAACCTGTCGTTTTGGAAGTGTTGGAAGGTATTATGTATGATATCAGTGTTAGTGATGGATGAACATTTCTTATCAGTATTGAGACCTGTAGACTAATGATGGAGCATGGTCTTTTATTGCTCATATATGTCTCGATACATACCTGATGAATATAATAATAATTATTGTTTTTAATTATTAATCTCAGTAAAAAAAATATTGAATTTGAATAACATTTTTTTTAAGAATAGTCGAATCACATGGTTTAATGTATGTGATTAACGAAAAAACAAATGTATCTGTAGAATTTGTTAATACTATAGAAGTGTACAGCCCAACACTAATACCTAGTCCATAGAAACATTGTCAAGAAGTAACATTTACTTCTGTGTGTTTAGTTTATGATAGGGTACCACATTTTATATCTAATTAGCATTTATAATAGTCTTGTTGGTATTAATAACACTAACATATATTTTATAACTTATGATATAACATATATGTATTTATAATATAAATTTTAATTTTTTTGTGAATGTTCAATGAAAAGTGTTTTGTATAATTTAAATCAACTTTTGCATTCAAGTTAAATAAATACAGATTAAATTCAGTAGATTTCTTCATAACAATAAATAATGATTTTTTTCTCAACAATACTTTGCTTCATACTTCAATACGTATTTACGTATTCTTAAATAGTAGTGCACAATAAAATAGAGACGAGTCAGTAAGCTGTATATCAAGAAAAAAACTACGTCATCACAACACATAAGCAACTTCATTTACAATCATAGGCATTAAGTTAAAATTTTTATAGTGAATAAAATATTCATCATAGGTACATGGATGGTTATTATAAAATAATATAAAAATAACAAACTTTAATAACAAAATAACTTTTTATTGCATATTACCTATATACATAATTACTTAGGAAAAAAATGAAATATTTAAACTACCTATGGCTAGGGCTGGGCAGTATCTCAAAAACTAGTATTTAAGATACGTATCTGAGATACAATGTATTTTGTATCATGTATTGTGTATTTAAAAACTTTTTTTGACTTGTTTCTATTATCTTTTTATGATTAAGATACTAGATACATTCATAAATTATGTTTTATTTGTATAACTTTTTTCTTATTGCCCGATACCAAATTTTGGAATTTGTAGTTAGTAATTTCAAATCACTAATTTGTAATATTAGATACTCATAATCTAAGTTAGATTAAAGTAACTGGTGTCTGACGTCGCGTCAGACTAGCGATAATATATGAATATAAAGTGACACATATTAAGTGATCGAGAAAAAAACCAGATTCTAAATTATATGTATTAATGATTTAGACTGTAGTGTATAACAAAATTGATTGGAAATTGAATCCCATTCATGTGAAGAGTCAGGGGAGTCTTTTGTTGTTTTTTTACTTATAAACTTGAATTTATAAGCTTTTTTAAATCACTGAGTTGCTTAAAAACTATCAAAAAATAAAATTATTATTTATAAAGTATAACACAAGCCTAGCGGCTTCAGCTGCTGTTTAACAGCTATTTGCATTTGCTGGGTTTATTCATTCATGTCCTAAAAGATGAAGACAGACACAAAAATAAAAAAATAAAAAAACACACATCATTGTAAAATCAATACATTCATTGTTCTATTCAGAATCTAAAATAAATTTGATATTTTATATTCTGAGCGGAGCAATAAATGTAAATTGTTTACAATGATGTGTTTTTATGTATCGCTTAAGGTCTTTTGAGACAGAAAAAAATGATTCAATTTTCTTCAACAGCATCTTTTCCGGAAAAATATGAATCTAGTTTGTACTTTGGGGGTCAAAGATCAAAAGTTCCCAATAGTTTTCAAAAGTGTCAGGAAAAATAAACAAAAATTAAGGAAACACTGCAGACCCAATTTTTGAAAAAATTGATTTTTTTTTAGTAACTTATAAAAATAACTGAATGTATATGTATGTACGAATTTAATATATTAGCAATTTCTATGCACTATAACATTTTTGAAATATTGCAACACTTTTTGAGCTATTTATATGCATAAGAATATTTTGAGTTTTATTAGTTTTTTTTAACTATTGTCGTGTCAAAGTTGTTTGGTCTGTCAAAAAACTTGAATATGTAATACAACATTCTTCATAAGTTTATGTTAGTGGAAATTAAAAAAAAAGTTGAACGTAAATCCACAATAATTTTTTTATCAGCGCCGAATTTTGACAAAATTCATAAAAATCACAAAAATTGACAAATTGTTTTAAGTGAGAAATTCATGAACATTTTTCTATTTATATATAAGCTTTGAAAATTGAATACAAAATCTCCTTTAAGTTTTCCTACATTTAACAAAAAATTTATTTGTGGCCTGTGGGTATATGAAACTTTTATGGTATACGATTATATTTTACACACGTAATGACATTTTCAAATACTGTGTTACTAATACCAGTGCCATATTTATGCTAGGACAAATGTACATTTTCATAGGGCCCGCTCAAAAAAGGGGTTCACCGACTTCAGGCATACACAATTAATTGTATACCTTTTTATTATAATTTAAGAAAACGAAATAGATTTGGATTTTACTTGGATATTTTGGAGGGTTATAATTTTTATAAAGTATGATGGATTTTTGACGAAAACGACAAGTGTTCAAACACCGGAATGAAAAATGTAAACACACGTATGGGTTTTAATAACCGTCATGTTTCGGGTAAATATTTGATAATACGGGTGTTCAATAGATAAGAAAAAACACAACTTTTTAAGGCTGAGCCACCAAAAATTGTCAAGCCAAAAAAAAATTTAAAAATATTATTATTTTTGTTATTCTAAATAAAATATTAATTCCTAACATGAATGCGCAACAAAATTCGACACAATTTATTTTTTGTGGATTTGGATTAATCAGAATCAATTAATGATTTTATTAGATTTTATTTTCAAGATAATAATTATTGAATTTACCTATGATTGATTGTAAAATTGTCCCTTTTAATTTATTATTATTATTATAAAACAACTAACTACAGAATCGAACTCAACACGAGAACTTCATAAAATTTTATAGAATATCACATAAAGATTGTAAAATACAGAACTATATGGGTTTTGGTCAATTCGGGTGTTTTTTAAACAGAACTATTCAGGTTATATGGGTTTCGATTGTTTTAAGGGTTTTTAGGGGTTCCGGTTAATTCGGGTGCAAGGTATTGCGCTCTACTGTCGAGAAGGTCAGTGGGACTGTATGCCACTACCAGAGCGCACTGTCCCCCGGGCGCAGTCTTCTCCACGGCTATAGACAGTATATCGGTGGCTGCTCTAACTAGCTATTACCAGGGTCGATGTACGATGTATATATACAACCGAACTCGTATCGAACACCGTGAGGCGCTCGTAGTAGGCGGCGTCAGACCAGCCGTACGGCAGACCTCTGGCTACTAGCCAGATTAGTGTTCACACCCTGCTTGCATCAGGACCATATAACTTATAAGCTTTAATAAAACTAATTGCTCCACTGTGCATTACGTGGTCAGTCACTGGCCGCGCACCGGAGCAGTCTTAACGTCCGCCTAACCACAAATCCGCCTCACACCAAAATTTTTTTTGATTTTCAACGCATTTTTTTTTTTTGATTTTGTTTTGTCATTGTTTATGTGTGATCTTTGATGTTGCGAATAAAGTGCTGGATATTGTTGTGGTTGAGGTAGTGGGTGGATATTGTTATGGTTGTATTTGTGTTGGTTTTTATGATTGGAATTATTATATTTTCGTAGTTGTGCTTTGTGTTTTTGTTGTTGGATTTGTTGTTTGGTTTGATACATTTGGTGCCACTGTAGTTTTAGTTGTTTGAGTTGATACTTACCGTGTTAGTACTGTTGTTAAATTATTTGGGTCTAATGACCTTCTTTGTCCATTTTATTAATTTGATAAAGTATGATTTTGACGTACACTATAATAGAATTATAAATATATTCTTAGCTCACACGAGTTACGATAAGTGCCCAGTATTTGGTTGTATTGATAGGAGAGATGAAATGTATATTATTTTTTCTGTTTTGTATATGTTTCTGATAAATTTTGAGTCTTGTCAATGCCTTATTATTGGACCATTGATATTTTCTTCAATAGTGTAAGAATTGTAGTATGTTTTTTTGTAGTTATAGGGTATATGTATTCATTGAAATATATTTTCTATTCGGCCGCACAGGCTGTTTGTTATTTAGTGAGTACCTTGTTGTCGCCGCCTTATTGGAATATATGGATTTTCTTCAATAGTTTCAGAATTTATGTTAGCGTCTGGATGTACTTTTATAAAGTATATTACCGAAGAAACAGTAGACATTTGATGAATGGACAGATTGTTTTCGATAATTTCAAGAATGTAAGTGGTAGTTACCTATCTGTGATATATGTATATGATAGTTTTAGTGTGTTCCTGGGGTGTTATTGACCTCTTTGAACCTTTTGGATGTGTTGATATTATGATATTTCAACATCTAGTTTTAATAATTGTATAATTTTTCATGTTTTAATATGGTTATTGCATTTATTAATCGTAGTTACAACTAATACAATTGTTTACAACGCCACCGTATTAGCATGACATAAAAATAATGGTAAATGGTTAGGTTAGAATAATGGTATGATTGCAAAAGTCACTAAAAGTTACTAAAAGCTAATAATGACAAAAAATATAATAATTTGTCAACATTTTCAAAATCTTGTATTATGGTTTAGAAATAGAATTTTGAAAATCCAGGTCCAATGTGTCACGCAAGAAGTGTTTCTTTCCAAAAAAAAAATTAATCATTTTTATTATATAATTATTTGAAATAAAATACATTTAATGAAATATTTAATTTTTTACGATAACTATTATTGCACTGGATGTGCCGCAAATATTATGGCTTTGGCTATTTTTCACATTCAACTTATGCCTTTTATCTTCATAATAAATAAATACATTTTTTTTTTTAATAATTTGTGATATATTGTGTCATATTATAACCTCTGAGTTCAGATAATATCACGTCTAAACGTCTTGTAACATAGTGGAAAGTTTATGGAAAAGCTATGGAATTATTGTGACGTCATGTTAATTTTCGAGAAACCTATGAATGAAATGTAATAGGGACGTATGATGTGATCTTAGTGTGACCGCTTAGCGAGTATCTTGCCGCCGTCATCACGAACACAGGTACTGACACTGCCGTAGCCGCCGCCTTAATATTATATGTAAAAAAGTAACGACTAGTGAGTTGCGACCATGATTTTTTTTCAAATGTATTTCATTAACATAAAACGGTGAAAGGGGGGTATGAAGGGCAAAGCCTCCCATGAAACGTCACATTGAAAATGTATAGTGGGGCTTCAGCCCCCTCTCCATTATAATTGATCCCCCTACGCCTATGATTATAATTTAAGACTCGTCACATATTTATCACTCGTTATCACTTGTATCACAAGTTATCACTCATGAATACAAATGCATTCAATAATGCATTTACTAAAATAAATATGTTATAATAATAATGACTGAAAACAACAAAAATTGTTATTACTGTACTTGATAATCTCGAATAAGTATATTTATTTACCTTTTTCTACGCTGTTTTGTCTGTAACGGTAGGTACATCTCGCCTGGATGAGAATTCGCTATCTATCACTCTTCGACGTGTGCAGCCTGCCTCGTATGTGATTTCGTTGCGTTTAATAAATTTTATTTTTTTAGGTTCGACTCTAATTTTGCTACACATGACGAGTAGTGCACGATCGAGGTACGATCAGTCAATGTCGGTCGGTCGCTGAATTTCTGGGTCGGTAGTTTTCCGACGAACGTTCCTTAGACGTGTCGTAGACGGTCACCCCGAAAGGACATACTAATTGACACATACGAGCCACATAATAAGACTGCACTACCAAGACTGAACATCATCGATTATAAGACTGACGGAAAAGAAATTTGCACAAGTATGTATAATAGGTACCTACTATATTATACTGTTATAAGTTTGGTAGGTATGTGTTTTATTTTGTACATCCATGATGGTATAATATTGCTGAATTTCGAAAGTGTTCGCTCTATAATATAACACTTAACTGCAGTTAAAAAAAACATTTAAAAATTTAAAAATATTTAATTATTTTAGGCTCGACTCTAATTTTGCTGAAAATGACCTCTCTTTAATAGTATCATCTTGATCCAATTTACTGAAAGACAAGATACTAGATGTTGAAATCATAACCCTCCTTCTGGTATAAATTTTGTATATGTGCGAATTGTACAATGTTGCTGTACAAAGTAACTAGATTGTACAAGTTACATTATACAATTCGCGATGTGTACAATATGATATATATATATATATATCACTGTACAAATTGCAAAATGTAAAAACATATTACATTATAAATTACAATATAATAACTGTTATGTTTTAAAAGTATATTCTTAATAAATATTACATATTAGTATATCATATAAAAATAGATATACCTGGTCTTTATATATTAGTATACTTCAATCATTGAAAAAATTACAAAATTTAAAAATATATTATAAAAATTAAGATTTTTCGTATAAAAAAAATATTATTATAAAACTACATTAGGTACACTGTTAAAAAAATTTAATTTAATTACATATACTTTATCATTATTTATTCTTACAATCAAGTGCGTTATGACAGCGTGAGTTGCATAGTACATTTTTTTTTTTACATATACATTTATTGTTATAGCATTTACGTGTACAAAAACATTTCAAAAAAACTTGCCCTTCAAACATTGATTCTTTTGTATTTGCCGCTCTCAGAGAAATTTTATCCATAGGTATATCATTTATATTTAATATATTTACCCCATCACAAGATGAAAATTGGTTACGACTAAATAGTTGTGCAATAATGCCATTTTTAGTACCGATTTTATACAAATCGTCCGTTGTTACTTCCATTATAACACCTAATAAAATGAAAGTACATCACTTACTAATATTATTATTATTTATAAATAATATTATAATATTATCACTATATAAAGATTAGATAAAAAAAAATCCCAACTACGTATCATTGATATACTAGAATAGCTATAGTAAAAACTTATGATGAACCTTGTATTAAATGTTCAAGCTTTTTGATCGAACGTATAATTTTTATCAACATGAATGGAAAAAATATCTAAGTCAGTCCATTTTTACCAAAGTTTAACAGGTTGCAAAACAATTTATTATTTTATTGAAAATATAAAATTGATCGTAATTTGTTTTCTCGATTTATTAAAAAAAAATAAAAGACCATCAGATACATTCATATGCACGTTGGGTCTAGCCGCGAGAGTATTTTATAACTAATCATTGTTATTAGTTTACTGTAAATTATTGGGGTAACGCCTGTTGTTAAATAAATAAATAGACAAATACATTCAAGCCTAACGTTAATGTAATCAAAAATGTAAAACAAAAAATACAATTATGATAAAATTATTTCGCAGAACGTTGATGTTTTATTACTTTATTGTAATTCGATGGTTAAAAGGTAAAAGGGCGAAAGCGCCAATTTCAAAATTGTTGGGGAGACCAGAAAAACATATATTTTCACATAGAGTGTGCTACAACCTTTGAATATCGTTTTGAGACTTGACATAAGACATGATGAGTTTTTAAGTGTTTTTATTGATTATTTGTTCATATTACTAATATATTTGTGTATTATTAAAAAAAAAAGGTATTGTTGCAAAGGGTTTTTGTTTCATTATTTTAAGTTTGTACCTATCTCTACGGAAAATTCTTCAAGCTGTACAATCATTTTCTAGTATTCGAAAATAAGGTCTTTAATTAGATTTAAAATACTGTCAAAATATTAAATACAATGACTCAGCAACTATATATTTTTAAGTATTCCCTATCACGGGGGGTGTAGTGCCCCTTGATCTTGGATCGTATTAAAAAAAAAAAAAAACCCTGAAATAATAAATAATTGTGGTATATTATTATCATGGCCATAGATACAGGGCGATTTATTTAAAATTGAACACTCATTATTTCAAAAAGTGTAATTGTTTAAGAAAATATTTTTTTAAATGACTTCAAGTCATTTACAAAACAACTTTGTTACTAAAAAATAATATTTTTTAATTTTTAAATTATTTTAATGAAAACATAGTTTTAATTTCATATTCCAAAGCAGAATATTTTTCTTAGTATTTCGATACATAAAAATCGAATTTAGTGCGAGTAGTTTATGCGTTATAACTTATAAGTATTTAAAGTTTAGTTGAGCGGAGTTGAGTGGTACGTGGTTACCCCATAAAATTTATGTCCACTACTCCGCTCCATCAAAACTTTTAATATTTATATCTCATAAACTAATAGCCTTTAAGTCGATTTCCCATGAATAATTTATAACAATAAATAAATATTAACGTTAATTGACAATTTTTAATCATTATTATATTTTGAACGTTTTTGAATAAATTGTTTTATTAGATTATATTATTTGGTTAAAATTTTAAATCAATATTGATGAATTTTGTAAGTGTGAAATAATGAAAACTGATTGTTTGCAATTTCCAGTCACCAACAAAAGGGTCACTTAAAAGTTTGTAGTGAAAATGTCTATAATTTTTTTCTTGTGTAATTATGAGAAGGGGGTAAGTGATCACATTTTAGCCATACCTGACTCAAAGGTCTGCGCACGCCTATGGTTGAACATTATACTATATGTGTTGCATATACAGTCGCGTGTATGTAAAAGGATTGCGTATATATTATGTATAATGTATATTGAATCACCCAACATACCAACATACCATACGGCCGTAACCACTAGTTATCCTGTGCTTTTAGATAAATATAGAAATATTATATATCACATAATTATAAATTCTCGATTTTTATTTTTTAATCCCTATACTACATTATCACCAGTGATGCTTAACGCTAAATCTATGTACCTATATCTAGCTGGTAAAAATCAACATTTTAATTTAGCTATATTGTATATATAATTTGTGTAGTCCATCGTCGCGACGTAAAACGCGTTCTGAAAAATTCTGCTGATAAAACATTGACCTATAAACCTCGACTAAGTCTTTGTTAAATTATATTTATACATGTACATTGTTATAAACCAATTATATTTAGAAGTAGTAAATCGTAATATAAGCAATTCTTATTATATCTATATTATATATGTAGCCATGTATATATGTGTCCATCTATGTTATTCTTATATATATGTATACAAGTACCCGTGGTAACGAGCACGGCGATAGCATATGACATTCCGCTGCGTGGACAGTTTTGGTAGCCACAGCGATCTGTCGTCCGCGATTGTCCTCAAGGGGAGTCAGTCGTATTCCAGCAGAACATCTATCCGAACCTCCGAACTCATGTACATTAAATTGTTTTACATTCTTAATAATAAAAGATATAGTCGGTTATTTCGCCAGCGTACTAGTTTTTTAATTTGTCGTGTAGACGTACACAACATTTCTGGTGGCAGCGGTGGGATCACCATTTGATTCCAGTACCTATCTGTACGCTGAGCATTAAGAATAACACGTTATGCTATATTTCTTTTAGTATAACTTAAATCGAATCCGTGAAACGATTAGTGTCCAGAAAATCCGATGCGTCTCGTAAACCAACAGTAAGAAGAATCCAAAGTATCAAGAAAATCCAGAGTATCCAGTGTCGTATATTGTAGACAGTCGTCGAATTATTATTATTTAATATATGTTATATAGGTGGGAATAGTTTATATTATAAAATGTTAAGATAGGTCGTGCCTGGGAAGCAATATGTGCTGAGGCGACATAAAACATGATATATAAGACCGCCGTACGCGCATGCAGGAGGGAGTCCCGTTGTCGTCGAATTGGTCGACGAGGACGTAGGTACGACGAGCGTGCGTGTGGAACGCCAGTCGTTGTACGGACTTTTGATTAAGTGTTATATTTATGTTTGTTTTTGAATTTTAATAAACGTGTTTCCGACCAGAAAAATTATACGTTTTGTTTGAGTAGCCACACAATTCTACGTACTCCTTAGATCTGATCTGTAACCGGTTAATTTATGGTCGTTGAAGATTGAAAGTCTAAACAGTAAAGTAGCGATATCGACTCTTGAGAGCCAAACTGTAACCGGTTAATTTATGGTCTTTTGGCAACTCAAGTGTCGATAGAGGTATATCACCGAAAAGTGCATATACGACACCAGGAAATCCAAAACATCGAGGTATACAGAAACTCCAGTGTACGAAAAGGAAAGTGAACGCGCAGTACCGCCGTACTTGTAGCGCCGCCCGAACCACTGGTTAGTAACGCACGCACGCACACGGACGCGAATCCGAAATACGAGCATCGCCGTCGCCGCGTCCGTTGTACGTGTTGCCGCTGAAACCAAAGGTCAATTTATTGAAGCGCGCACACACACAAAAACGACTCAGAAATCATAATACACGCGCGCCGCCGCCGTGTCGATAGTGCCGCCCGAATCGAACGACACTCACTTACGCACGCACGCATTCGCCGTCCGTGACGACTGTGACACAACAGAACGTCTGTGCCACCGCCGCATATATATATACTATATCATAGTGCCAGCAGCTGATAGCCGCTGCAAAACTGATATCCTCGCGCGCCAGCACACGACGCTCGTAATCAGCGCCGCCGCGAAGTGTAAATAAACAACACGACTCGCGTTAGCGGTTCGAATACGTGATAACCGTTTGGTTTAAAAAATACGCGATATTCTTTGGCCGAGGAGTTCATATTTTTAAAAATATTTTAATCATATATTTTCAACAACAAACATTGTTTTTATGGAAACTTCATAAAAATATAAAGTCAATATTATTATGCAATATCATTTAGTACAATATTTTGTTATAACGATAAGAAAATATTATTTGTCAAATATTCATTATTCAAGCACTTTAAAATATTCACAAAATATTGTAATTTCCTAAATGCTGTGAGGGTAAGGTAATATATAATTATAAAATAAAATTTTATTATTTTTGAATAGACGATGCATACACATATTTATATTATATTTTACGTATAATTAGGTACCTATATATATAAATTATTATACATAATAACGAACGCGGAGAAAAAAGAATTATTTGTGTGGTCATCAAATTCCGGGGTGTGGCATAATACGGACAAGTAGCGCCGTCACGCACGAGCCGTTGCCCGTAACAGAAACTGCTTTTGAATATGTCCTGGCGAGGCTTACACAATAGATTAGACACGAATTAACGCATTGTAGCGAGCTGTGACTATTTACCTAATTACCTATTTATTGATATCATAGTATGTACGTAAATCATATATAGTACGCGTCGTATAAATATAAATATGGTTATTAATACGCGGGCGAGCGCCGCGTCATATTAATGGTAATAGTAATAACGCTGCGCGTGTAGTAGTACGTAAAACATCGAGCGCTTGACCGTGAGAGGCGTGCGTCAATATATATATGACTGCGTATAAATAACTCTAAAAAGTATAGATCTTGTGTGTGGTTATGGAATAACACCACAAGTTACAATAACAACATATATTTTGGACATCCGGCGCGTGTGCAAAAGGTGGACAATTCCACGCTAGGCCTAACCGCAGGACGACCATGTACGGTTGTACAGAGTAAAGCAGGGACAGGGACTGACCCAACGAGGAGAGCTGATGGACAAGCGTTCATCAGACGAACAACTGACCAACTCACGAACAGTCACTAGTTTTAATATTGTCACAACTCGCTAGCTATAATTTAATTATCTTAGACTTAGAACATTTTTACAAATATTATAATAGAATAAATAATAAAACACTTGAAATTATTACACTTGTATCAAGTTATTTAAATAAACACCATCATCTTATCCATCTACTGGCTGTGGCACGTTACAGCATCGTGCATCAGCTGGTCATCGGCTGTTGAAGTGGGCGTGTTGATACATATAGATAGGTAATAAAAGAATGGACAGACCACTCCTATACATTCATTTCAAAAAAGGCTCGTGGTCTGGAATATGCGGACAGACAACTTTTATATTATACCTTTAAACACACTCACTCCAGAAAAATGTTCACTCTCAAGTTATAAATATATTATGGTGCACTATATACAATTTGAATCCATCTTATTCTTTTACTATACTTAACTAAATAAATCTTTAGGTATTGTAACCCATTTTGTTAACTATATAAAATAAAATAGCACCAAGCATTTAGGCATAAAACAGTGAATTCTAAATATCACTCATCGGTCGATTTCCACTACTTATATAGGTAGGTACAACTCAAAACAGTGTAGATAGGTAGTTACTAGTTATAGGGACTCCATTATAGTTACTTATTAAATAGAGATTAGAGAGTAATTAGATATTTGCATCTGCGAATATAAAGTTAAAACCTAACATACATTTTTACATAAACACAATAGAGTACCAACCAAATATTAAATATTGACTACGAGGCAAACAGAATTTAATAAAATAAAAATACCTTATTAAATTCTGTTGGTCTCGTAGGCAATATATATAATATTTGATTGGTACTCTATTGTGTTAATGTAAAAATTAATGTTAGCTTTTGACTTTAAATACGCAGATGCTGCAAATATCTAACTAATTGATAATGATAAATCATAATCCACAATATATCAACAAACAATTTAATTTTTAGATGTCCTACTTTATTTTAGATATAAATGGTTTATCAAACACTGAAAATAAAAAGCACTTAATTCATAATATGAACAAAAATTAATACGTCAAATAATAAATATTTGAGAACTGAAAGTTAGATAGATATAATATATAAAAAACGTAATTCAGCATTCAGCTTTAATAAAAATATCTACCAACGATAATACGCAACACCGAATTTCTAGAATTGATTTATCATCAAATTTAAAAGTTAAAATATATTATCTAGTGAATCTCATGGGTTTTTTGATATACCTATATTTTAATTTTAAAACTAGTAGCTTTAAAATTTAAAATTATTTGTACATTTTAGAATGGCGGTAGTTTGAAGTAGATCAGACAAAGGGGGGCTGGCTAAAAAATTGAAAAATTCGTAAAAAATAAAAAAATGATTTACAATTAGCGAAACTCGATTTGCAATTATTTCCAATTAGTTTGTAATTAATTGACGGTAGTTTAAAGTCGATCAGACAAAATGGGGTGGCCGGCTAAAAAATATAAAATTCGTAAAAATATAAAAATTATAATTATTAGTAAAGGTGTAAATCATTTGGGAGATTTAAGCCAAAATGTAATCTGTAAATATATATATTGTAAAGTTTTTTACCTACATTGTCAGTTAAAAAAATCAAAAAAAATCATCAGCGTTGGAACTAGAGTTGTGGGTTGGGGGAGGGACACAGGGATAATTCACTAATTGCGTTAAAAGTGTAGCCAAATTTTGACGGGCCTACACTTGGGATGGTATTAGAAGTGATAGAGCACTATTTTTACTTCACATAAATTGTTTATTATGTGGTGAAGGGGTCATATGAAGGAATGATATATTAAAAAAGGTGGGCAAGTGGGTGTCACTCTGCTGTACAGAAGGTTACAAGTGGGTCACTGTAATGGATGGTGTTAAATTTGAATATGATATAATATCATTGTATAAAAAAACGATTCTGAGAGAAGACAGTCGGTTACTCAGTCAGCCTATGGGCTATGATATTACTAAATATATTTTATGATATTATTATGAATAAAGTTATTTATACATAACCTATTTACGTAGCACCTTGTTTTAAATTTTGAATTCTTAGCTATAAAAGTTGAACATTTTGTCAAATTTCGAACTTTATATGCGCTTAAAAAAAAAATCGTGCCAATGTATTTTTAATATTTGTCAACTGCTATTGTAACGATATATTAGTAGACTTGCATTAAATTTTCACGCTTTTTTACGCAGAAATACAATTTTATTAATATTTATAGAAAAATGGAAACTGAAAATGTCCGTAAACAGCTCAAAATAAGTCAAAATATTTTGAAAATGTTATGGTGTATTTAAAATGCTAATATAAACATTCGGTCAAAATTTCATGTACCTACGGTCGCTTGTTTTAGAGTTGCACCAAAAACCAAAAATCAAAAAATTGAACTTCTCTCTAATATTAAGTATATTATGTATTAATATTATATTTTTTCGAAAGGAAATTTTATAGTTTTAATCCTCTAGATTGTGATACTGTCATATTTTATGATATTATTATGAATAAAGTTATTTATACATAACCTATTTACATAGCACCTTGTTTTAAATTTTGAATTCTTAGCTATAAAAGTTGAACATTTTATACATTTTTAACTACAAAATAATTATTAAATTTTAAGCTCGATCAATTTTGTCAAAATTCAAAATTTAAATGCTTATAAAAAAAAAACTGTGAATAAGGATTTTTAATATTTTTCAAATGTCATTGTAACAATATAGTAGGAGCCTTTTATTAAATTTCAAGCATTTTTACTCAATAAATAAAGTTTAATTTTCATTCATAGAAAAAAAGACTAGTAAAATTGGAAACTGAAAATGTTCTTAAGCAGTTCAAAACAAATCAAAATATTTTGAAAATATCATCGTATATAGAAAATGCTAATATAAACATTCAGTGAAATTTTCAAGTATCTACAATTATTCGTTTTTAATTACAACAAAATAAGAAAATCGTTACATAAGAAATCGAGTGAATATCAAAATTTGCAGCTTTTTTAATCAACAAATAAAATTGTATTGATATTTATAGAAAAAAAACTAAAAAAAACGGAAAGTGAGAATGTCAGTAAATAACTCAAAATATTTGGAAAATGTTATGGTGTGTAAAAAATATAAAAAATGATTTACAATTAGCAAAACTCGATTTGCAATTAATTGGTGGTATTTAGAAGTCGATCGGTCAAAGTTGGGGGGCTGGCTAAAAATGTACATGGCAAACACTTGGTTTGAGCTTCCGTTACAGAGGAGTAGTGGTGGTCAGGTATTGCCCGCTCACCTGTTGCTGTTGCAGGCGTACGGTTACTGACCCTGCGATGTACAGCCGTGCGATGATAACAGACTAAATATATCATGAGAACGGAAAAAGTAACGGAACTTAAGGAAAATATTACAATACGCTGGAAAGTGAAAAGTGTGTCGAGACTGTGTGATACACCGCTGATAATAAATATAAAATAATAAATAATTGTTGCACGAAATCTCGATGGTAAAAATACGCTAAAAATTCAAATAATAATATATTAACAACAAAATGGTACTTATCACAATATTAAGGTTAGTGGTGATACTATATATATATATATATTGCTAATCGTGACATACGGCAATGACCGGTGGATCAGGCAAGGCCGCGCGGAAAAGCGATGTTCGCGAAACGCGACCTTGACCCGATCTTGGCGAAATTAGCTTATTTGGCATATACATATTATTATTAATTGTGTATAGCCGCGACGGTTTATCATCCATCAACACTAATAATAAAATATATTAAATATAACATGAAATAATTTAGTAGTTGATAAAATATAGGTTGATCGAGCGTCATCGCTTAATATCGTTGCTCCTGAGCGATTTAGTTCAGCAAATTTTACTTTGGTTTTCATACTTATTGGATCCAAATCGAAGAAAGTTTGAATACGACCATTTAAAACAAACACTTTTAGTCCAATGAATCACGTCTCAGGTAGGAAGTACTCAGTATAGTAATTACTAATTAGTAGTTATCAGATTGTTATGTAACTTGTAAAATATTTATTTATTTTCTATTTCTAATTAGGTAAACAATTATTAGTCAATATATAATATAATGAGTATGTATAGTTATTTACCTTAAGTTACAACTAATTATTAATTAACCAATCGTTAGAAGTTCAATTTATGTAACTAACTTTTTTCAAATGAATAGTATTGATGTGATATAAATGTAATTCAATAATTTATCATTGCATGTTTCAAGTCTTTACGAATAAAACTCATTAGGTACCATAGAAATAATAATAATAGAAAAAAACTAATAATAATATTATGTTATAAGTTATATTATAACAGGTACTATATATAAATCTTATATTACCTATTTACACAATGACATTTTAAAAATATTTACGTTGAATCAATTTATTCCGAAAACATTGCATTTATAATATTATGTAATATAATATATAATATGGTTATTTATTTTAATAGTATATATTTATATCATGTACCTACTTACCTAATTACCGTAGACCACAGTGTTTTAGATTCTGAGCGGATGCATGAGTGGATTTACCTATTGATTTTACAATGATGTGTGTTTTTTTTATTTTATTTTATTTTTTTTTAGTGTGTGACTGTCATCATCTTTTAGGACAGTGAAAGTGCTTAGATTTTCATCAACAGTATCTTTTCTGATAGGAAAGTGAATCTAGTAGTACTTTGGGGGGTCAACGGTTCCCAGTAATTTTCAAAAGCCCCGTGAAAAACAAGAGAAAAATTAAGGAAAAACGGGAATTTTTACGCAAAATCAATTTTTGACTTAATCGATTTTGGTTCTTGCCTTCTTGATATAATTCTAAAACAAATGACCGTAGATACATGCAACTTTGACTGAATGTTTATATTAGCATTTTCTATACACCATAACATTTAAAAAAAATTTCTTTTGTTTTTATTCTATAAATATCAATTACATTTTATTTGTTGGGTAAAAAAGCTTGAAAATATAATAGAATGCACCTCATATATTGTCTCTAAGACAGATAAAAAAATATTAAAAATCCAGGGTCACAATTTTTTTTATACGCATTTATAGTTCATATATTGACAAAATACGTAAATTCTCGATAATGGGTAAATAATTTTGGGTTAGAAATTCCTAAAAATTTTTCTTTTTAAATCTAAAATTTGAAAATTTAATACAAGATTTCTTATCAGTTTGTTTACCTTTATCAACAAAAAAATGCATTCTGTAAACGACACTTTCCTAATAAACGACAAAAGTTATATAGTATAGTGGAGGGCGCTCTACTGTGTCAATACATAGTTTTAATTTTCTGATACCATTATTTATAACACATTATATCTGCAATGATCAAACTCTGTGCTGTAAACGATAGTTTTCCAGCTGTTCCCACATTCACAGTTGTAAAATTTACATATACTTGACATATTATAGTTGTACAATACTATTTTAAAAATATTAAAAATCCATCGTCACAATTTTTTTATAAGCATTTAATGTTCAAATCTTGACAAAATACGTAAAATTCACAATAATGTGTAAATTTTATATTGAGTTAGAATTTCATAAAATTGTTTGTTTTTAAATCTAAGATTTAATATTTAATACAAGATTTCTTATAAGTTCGTTCTACCTCTATCAACAAAAAAATCTCTATCGGAAAGTCAAAGTAAATTCTTATGAGCGTTTAAATTTCATATAGCGGTTTTGTTATTTTATTGTTATTCAAAAACGAATAACTGTAGATACAAGAAAATTTTACTGAATGTTTATATTTTCATTTTCTATACACCATACAATTTTTCAGTTTCTTTTTTCTATAAATATCAATAAAATTGTATTTGTTGAGTTAAATTGCGTGAAAATTTAATACAAGACTCCTGATATATTATTACAATAGTAGTTGAAAAATATTAAAAATACATATAGGCACATTTTTTTTATAAGCATTTAAAGTTCGATTTTTGACAACATTTATCAAATCTAAAATTTAATAATTATTTAATAGTTAAAAATTTATAAAATGTTCAAATTTTATAGCTAAGGATTGAAAATTTAAAATAAGGTTTCACGTAAATAGGTTATATATAAATTAATTTATTCACAATAATATAATCAAATATACTTAGTAATATCATACGCTGTCTGGCCGTCTTCGCTCATAATCGTTTTTCTTTTACAATGGTATTATATCATTGAATTCAAATTTAACACCATCCATTAGAGAGACCCACTTGTAACTTACTGTACAGAAGAGCGACACCCACTTGCCCACCTTTTTTTAAGTTTATTTCATGATGATATGTTTTTTTTTTTTTATTGATCATTAAGCTCGGCAACTATAGCCATTTGCTGTCTGTTTGTTTATAGGGGAGGGAACTGTTGGTTTGTAAACACTTGTGTTTGAGTTTTGGCAGAATTTCAATTTGGGCACCTATTGTAGGTTTCTGCCATGGCCGGTCAGGGGAAGGCGGCCTCTCTCTTCAGACAGTTGCCTGCCCTGAAAGAAATGCCACCCGTGGTCAAGATTTGAACCGGCGACGTTACGCGTCGGAACCGACTTCTTAGTCCGCTTGGCCTCTTCGTCCCCCTGATATGTTCTTGATAATGTTATTAAAGTAATTAATATTTTTAGTTTTTTGGAACATTTTTTCTAACGGCGGCTATGTACACATTGTCCACCGGTAGCGATATATAAAATGTTTGCACAAAGTGTGCCGCAAATAGGTACCTACTACCTACCTAATGAGAATGTATAAAAAATTCATAGTATTTTATATATAATATTATTTTCTAAATACAATCAATTTTAAATTAGGTACTGCATTTAAGCTACCTATTTATTATTACCACGAACCTCATTTATATTAAACATGGTATCAATTAACTTATAAGTTAATAAAATCTCGGTGCCACCTAGGTCGACCCTGCCTAGTAATTAATAGTAATAATATTTATATTGAATTTTTTTATTCGTTTTAGTTGATATGTATAATTAAACGTTCATAATGTGTTTGCTTATATTTATTAGGTACAAGATCTTACGAGTGTTTAGTATAAATTGATAACAGGCTACGTGCGATAAAAAAAAATGATTAATATCCAAGTAGGTATAGTTATATATTTTGTACGTAAATAGTGAAATACGACGAAATTCCGAATAGAATCAATATAAACTGAAATATATTATGGTCAATTGTCATGTTAAAATACGTAGGTATAATATAATTTACCAGCATTGCCAGCTTCAGCGTCGAGCTTCTGAGATTATTAATGTTACCATACTATTATGTTCTTTAAATGTCTGATAAAAAGATAGAATTACGATTTCGCGCGTACAAGCGTCTTTTGGTTTACAGATGGTGAGGATGTCATCACAAACGCCTAGCTTGCTGTCAAGCGATGTTTAATATAACATAATTAATAATAATTGAACCATATGCCAATAAATATTGTATACTTCATCAGTAGAATTTGCCCACCAACGTCCACCATTACCTATAAGTATGCCGAAATACGTCTACTGTGTGACTTTCTGAGCTAGACCTGGTGGAAATACAATACACTATTCATTGTTATTATTATTTTAGTTTTTTTTCACGCTATAGTTATGTTGGTGAACCAATAGTACAATTATAGTAATCTCTGTTGGTCAAATGAAACACGTATGCACCATTTTCTCGGATTCTAGCCCAAAATATAGGCAGCCACGAGTCTTTTTGACGTAATCGGACTAGTTTTCGACAGTGATAAGTTTCCTCCGTCAAATCACCTTGTAAAAACCATATACGATGAAATAACCGAACAACACATTTGAATCTAATTTGGTTGCCGGTGGGTCCATCATAGGTATTACTATCTTAAAGTAATATATAACTTATTATTATACCGAAATCGTATTATATAAAATCATCGGTATCTGTTTCAATATAATTATTCTGTTCACATTTTTAATTTAAAAAAAAATTTGCTACGTCTCTACAATCTAAATAAATTGTTTACTACTGTATTTCATATATAAATATAATTTGTACATTATAATTTATTGTTTTCGTAGTTTTGGTTATAAATTACGTCAGCCTATTTCTTCATACTTTCTAAGTAAGTAAGTTTGTTGGGCTACACTGAAATCATTCGATAGAGAATTTTGTCGATAAGCCCGTATTTTGCGCATAACAAATTATCACCTGAATAACTTATTATTCGAAGGTATTTCGAAATGACTCGTTGGAAAAACACATGATTGTTTTTCAAACGTTCGTTACGTTACGAGTGCAGAAATTCAATCCATAATATTTTATAGATAAAAATAATCGCTGTCAGTAGTATAATGTGATTATTCAAAGCTAAAAAATTATAGTTATCAAAAAAAAAAAATGTGCCGGTAAGAAAAATGCACACCTGTGGTTATTTCGTTAAAACAAAACTAAATATAAAGACAATTTTTATTTATTTCTTAAAATCGATGAAATCACAATAGAACCAAGAAAATTATTGTTTATTTAAATAGATTCAGAACAATAAAATGGTTCCACTGCAGGTTTCGGTTCTGAGATGTTCTCTAGGAACTGGTAAGTTCCAATTTTGTGTGGTTAGTTTTTATATTACTGTCGTATTAGACTAAATTGATTAGTTATCAAACACCATGACGCCACTGGTAGAAGTGCTCTGCGCTGGTTTGCCAGTACCTTCCGTATAATATAATATTACAGGTATAGATTATTACGGTGGTATAAAATACGTCAAAATTCAGTGTTGTACTAATAAAATATATATTACAAACACACGCACGCGTACAGTGATATGTTAAGGTGTAATGCCACCGGAAGCACACATATTATTTTGCCACCTCATAACCCCATAATATAGAAAAATATATATTTAAATAATACATACTTCGTCATCTTTTTTCACATCATTTTCGTCAGGTTTTTTGGTAGGCTCAGAATTTGATTTCATAACAATAATTAAAAAATAATATTATTATATTTTAAAATAGGTACATCGTACATGAGTATTCATAATAATATAATATACTCAGAAGTTCAATGCTCAAAACAAAACTTGTTTAAAAAATCAACGTAAATAAATAGTAACAACATTTCATCAATCATCAAAAACAATAATAATAATTTTTTATGAAAAAAAATGTATTGTTATACAAATTAAGAGTATTAATGAATTGTACACTTATAATATATTATGTATAAATGCATTTAATATACTTACCTACTACATTTACTATTTACGTCTGTTGTCTATTTCTGACACGTTAATTAGGGTTAGCTCAGATTTAGTGTTCATTTACATGAAATCTCTAAACTTATTGTATTAATCGGAAATATTTATATTTAAGTGGTACTTAAAGTATAGTAATTAATAGTAACAGGTGAATTTCGGGATATGTATTGTAGCTAAATAGTATAACTAATTAATAATGAGTAGTTGTTCGCATAAGTACTTACCACTCCTGATGGCGCAAAAAAAGTTTGGAATTTTGGAATTTTTCGTTTAAACTTCTAACATTAATTGTTTGGCTTTTGCTTTTTTTATATTTCACCGAATTTTACTGTTTTCGAAGACAATATTTTGAAATATTAAATACAATTAAATTTGATAATTAATAGGTAATATTATCAACGATTGTCAAATAGTGATGATGTAAATAATATGTATTTGTTGTGTGACTAAATTACAACCAACTGAACGCTATAATAATATAGTAATAATTCTGTTATTTGTAAACGATTTTTAAAATTAAATTAATAATTCACCACGACTGGAAATTGAGGAATTGCGTGATTGCATCGTATCCAAGTATGATATTAAGGATAACATTTTACTGTTAATAGTGATGATACAAATTATTACTACAATAACTGTACGTTTTTAGGTACAGTAATATCTTCGTCCATTGAGGTTAGGTTATACCTATATACAATATTTGTCAATAATTGAAATTATTTCAAATTTGTATTTTGATTATTGTGCCTGAAAATGGAAATTGGAATACTCAAGTTACTTTAAACTTTGCGTACATAATTAATTATAATTAGAATATAGAATAATATAGATCGTTAATTATTACTAATTAATCATTCATGTTATTTACTATCATTTATCAAACGTATCACTAAATTTTCTAGTGATAAGTTCTTATGTCCTATCCATTCTTATATTATCTATGGTCTCGACTGCTACGCATTGTAATCATTCAAATTTAACTTATTTAGATCATGTATAGGTATAAGTTTAATTATTATAAAAAATTTATTTTATACATATAATACTTAAATCTTTTAACATTAAATTTATATAACATTATTAATCACTGATGGAAAAATTAATTTATTACGAAAAAAAGAAAAATGTTTGAAAATCAGTATACGAATGGCTATGAAATATTTTAAAATTTTTCCGCCGGAGGCAAATGCCCCCTTTGTCCCCAGTTAAACACGCCTCTGCACGCATATAAATAAAAAATAATATAATGAGCAAGCACTATCAGATAATATTTCCGAAATTGTAAGTGTGGGTGAAATGGCTGACAATGTTTTTTCAACAAATAATAATTCCAGTTATAATTAGAGAGATATAACATTAATTTATTAATTAAAGAGGCATAATTTATTTGATATAAATGGTATACCTATGTAAGAAATTATCTGAACTCAAAGTCATTATTTATTACAGATAAATTTAACACTAAAGAATGATCAAGTGATTATGTGATCGGCAAAAAGAGAAAATTATTAAAACAGACAGAGGGAAGTTATGTGAATGCCAAAATAATAATAGTACATTACATCAGTAAGTTCATCGGTCCTTACAAAATATGCCATAATTGAAACGAATAGATATAATACAGATAAATCGATATATAAATTAAAAAATAAAAGAGACTAAAATCGTTGGCTCACCGAAAAAGGTTGATATTTTTTAAGTTTCAATTATACAGGAATATCGTAGCTTATATAGTCATGATGGTACGTATATTATGTATAGCGTGTACATACGCTACGTATTATATACTTTAGGACCTCTCGTCGATATTGCAAATAATACATTTTGCGCCTAATTTAAAAATAAAGACGCAAGTGATGGCAATTAGTAGCCAAATAATTTAAGGTATTTTACCTAAATTGAATTGGTATATTATTCATTACATTTTATAATTTTGTTCAAAATAACATAACAATATTCCAAAAGTATCTACAATATTCATAATAAACAAACATAGGTACAAAAAAAAATATGTAAAGGTATAAGTGAACGTGTGCAAGTATATTAATATAGGTAAGTACCTATATAATAGCAGCTAATAGATTCCTTTTATTTTTATCTTAAAAATAAAATCTTGAGAGTTGAGCAATACTTGGCTGCGTTATTTTCTTTACAAGGTTATATGTACAGGTTGTTCCAAATTTCATGTGACAGAATCTGCTGTTACATGAAATTTGTAACATTCTGTATAGGAACACGTTCAAATTGCGTGTCAATATAATTGTATTTTCATTGTGACTATTGGTAGTAGATATTAGCGCATTGAATGTATTATTATAGTAAATATACTATATATATATACTCAATAGTGTTATAGGTATATTACTATATTTTCACCAACAATTCTAGGTTTATACTATCGACTAGGTATATACCTACGATTTTTATTATATTATGACTTATGTTGTAGGTATGTATTAATTATGAGCCATACCTAATCGTTACAATACTACATTGATAGTTTATGAATTGGAATTTTCTTTGAAAATTGTACAGCTGACAAATTGGAATAAAATAATACTATATTATTGTTTTTTTAGTAGATGGTACTTCCTGGATTTTACATTAGTATGAAAAATTGTTTAGTTTTACAAATTGAGTATCTCCATTTAATTAAATTTTGTTTCTTTTTATATAGTTGCTGTCAAAAATCTTAAATGCGGTCACAAAAATTACATAATTTATTTTTATAAAACTATTATAATGTAAAGTCAATAAATTATGATAGACACAAAGACGTTGAAAACATTTTCATGTAAGTCTATACTGGATGTCATTTTAACTATTTAAATACACAGTATGTGAAAATTCATATCAAATAACTAAGAAAATATGCAGTAGGTAACCTATACAGGGTGTATCTTATGTCATTGTACACGAGGTTTTTTAACGATTATAGATCGATGACATGGAATTTCGTTAAAACGAAAAAGACGTGTTTCTTTATTTTTAACAGGCAATTTTTTTATAACAATTTCAAAATGTTTAAACACGCAGGTGTACCAATAGAAAAATCAACTTTATTTTTTCAAACAGCAACTACTATATTTTTTAATGGATTCTAGTAAAGCTTTTTTTTCTGAAAATTTTGATACCTAGTTAAATCATCAATTTTGGTGCGCTAGTTTATTAACTATGACCATCTAAAGTTTAGTAAAATCTGCATTAATACTTTTAATTTTTAAATAATTTGTATAGGTTTAATTTACAAAATCTAAATAATTTTTTCTTATATATAACTACCTATTTTATACACTTAAGTAGTTTAATCGGTTATCTAATGACAAAAAAAAAAACATAAACAAAATTGTTGGGAAACATAGTTTATTATTTTTATTTTAACATACAACCATCAAAATCAATATTATTATTTTAATTTGTTATTATATGTAATCGTAATTAATTACTTCAGTTATTTTTCTTATAATATAATAAATTTAGATTTTTCATTAGGTGGCTAAAGTAATAATGGTAGATTGGTAAATGGTATTCGATTGTTACATTAATGTCTTAGGTATGTATGGGGTTAAAAAAAATTGTGAAATGAAAAAAGTGCAATGTCTTGTGATACTCTTCTTTTAGTGGGATAAACTTCAAATTTGAACCATATAGGTCATACTCATTGGTAGGCCAATATTGGTACGTATCGCATACAAAGTGCGAATTTAGGAGTTGTAATTCATAGCCCTTCTTATTTTTTAGTTTTGGACGTTTAAAATTAAAATTTTATTTCGTCCTTTTCCTGTCATAAATTCCTATCATACTTTTCTTACAATAGCATTAATTTGGATTCTTTATTAGACGGCTTAAGACTAGGTTAGGTAATAGGTAATAGGTAATAGGTAATAGGTACCTAATTGTATTTGATTCTTGTTATAATAATATTAAAAAGGTGGATAAGTGGATGTCGCTCTGCTGTACAGTAGGTTACAAGTGGGTCACTGTAATAGATGGCGTTAAATTTGAATTCAATGATATAATATCATTGTATAAGAAAAACGATTCTGAGCGAAAATGTTCAGTCTGCTTATGATGTTACTAAGTATATTTGATGATATTATTGTGCATAAAGTAATTTATATATAACCTATTTACGTGGAGCCTTGTTTTCAATTTTCAATCCTTAGCTATACAAGTTGAACATTTTATAAATTTTTAACTACAAAATAATTATTAAATTATAAATTTTAAAAATTTTGTCGAAATTTTAACTTTAAATGCTTATAAAAAAATTGTGCCTATGTATTTTTAATATTTTTCAACTGCTATTGTAAAAATATATCAGGAGCCTTGTATTAAATTTTCACGCTTTATTTCCCAACAAATAAAATTTTATTGATATTTATAGAAAAAAAAAACTAAAAAAATGGAAAACTGGCAATGTCCGTAAACAGCTCAAAAAGAGTCAAATTATTTTCAAAATTTTATCGTGTATAGAAAATGCTAATATAAACATTCAGTGAAATTTTCAAGTATCTACAGTCATTTGTTTTATAATTACAATAAAATAAGAAAATCGTTACTTGAGAAATCGAGTGAACATCAAATATTGTAAAAATATGAATTTCAAACGCTCATAAAAATTTAGTTTGATTTGCTTGTAGAAATTTTTTTTTTTTTTTTGATAAAGGTAGACAAACTTATAGGTAATCTTGTATTACATTTTCAAATCTTAGATTTAAAAAGAAAAATTTTTATGAATTCTCAACTCAAAATTATTTGCTAATTTTCGTGATTTTTCCGTATTTTGTCAAGATTTGAACTTTAAATGCTTATAAATAAAAACTGTGACTAAGGATTTTTAATTTTTTTCATCTGCCTTTGAAACAATAACCTAGAAGCCTTCTATTAAATTTTCAAGCTTAAAAACGTATACATTATTAATAAGCAAAAAAAAAATGGTCAGGTGGTACGTAAAAATTTTCAAATTGTGTAAGTGGTACGTGACTATAAAAAGGTTGAGAACCGCTGCACTAGACTGATCGTTATGATATTGTTGTGTGTAGATTCAATATCGTGTTATTAAATACGGGCAGTCAATCGGCGGCGGCGTATATAAATAACGATTGACAGAATTAAGACGGGTTTTACAATAATACGATGTGTGTGTGTGTGTGTGTGCGTATTCGCAAGATAATTGTTATCGGCGGTATATAATATATACGGGTCGGACGGCGGCTATGGCTCGTTCTCGAGGTATTATTACCAACGGCGATTAAAATGTGCATAACATCCAACGACGGGTGCGTGACGTTCGCAGTACAACTTACGGTTTCGGACGACGGCGGCGCGTCGGCACGTCGTTTACGATTTGCAGGGAGCGGGTAGATATTATTATATTATAATCGAATGACGGCTATGCTCGTTCATTCACGATATGATAATTTAAATATCTATGGGGACAAGTTAATATCTATCGTCTCGTTTGATCTGGATTTTACCATATCCGAGTACGATAGACCTTTAACGCAGCGGCGGTGGCGCAGCGGGACGGGTCAATACGTGGTGATTAGTTTGATCTGGTCATGCGACCATATTCGAGCTTGGCAGAAGAAACGGACGGCGGAGACAACGATACGATTACGGCGACGACGGCGGCGACATATTTACGTCTGGGTAGTTCGACATGGATTTACCATATCCAAACCACAGGGGTAAATACCGTACACCATGTTACCAGTATAACGGGGGAAGAGAAGACAAGCAACTTGAGTGCGGGTTCTGGCCTATACTTATCAGTATGTTCGGTGAGCGGCGTGGTTCTGAATGATAGTGACTGTTGTACATATTGATGTAATTTGGAGGTGTTTAATTGATTGGACGAATGCGTAGTAGTGATAATTATCCGTAGAGATGGTGCGCTTCATTATTTTATATTGGTCAGTGCATATTAATTAGTATACAGTACTTAATTAATATGCACTGATGACGGTTTCAAATGCGGCTTTTGCTGCACGCTATCTATTATCAATGTTTGGCGGCGGCGTTGACAGTTTTGGTTTTCTAGTATCGCTTTTTTCTGCTAGCGGCGCGCCGATCTATTGCTACAGTACTGCGGTTTCATATATTGTACACTACGGGGCGCGTGTGTGCTTCGATTGCGTAGGTACTCGTTTTCTGTCTCGTTACAAATTTTATCAAAATAATAAAAATCATAAAAATGTATTAAATACTGAAAAAAACAAATAAAAGTAGCAGTTTATAAAAACAAACAATTATATTTAATCTATAATATGGTGATACACTGGCATACTGGTGTACCTATATTTAACTGTTGTAACACAAACTAATGAATTCAAAAAATAATATTACTAAAATAAAAAATAAAAAATAATTGCATATAGTTCATTAACAGAATAATATTATGTATTCAAACTCGAACTTAAATAATTCAGCCTTATGAATTCAAAAAATAATAATATTAAAAATAAAAAACGACTGCATATAGTTCAACAACATAATAATATTATGCATTAAAATAACTCAAACTTAAATAATTCAGCCTTATGAACTCAAAAAAAACTAATAATAACAAGTTTTAAATAATAGAAATAACAATTTTTTTATTATCTATTTGTATATCAGTTCATAGGTTAATGAAACTTCGAGAAAGCTTATACAATTAGAGCTAAAATACTCTCAGTAAAGATATGTAAAACATAAAAAACTGGTCTCTAGTTATGACTTTTATTATAAAATTGATAATCATGTTAAAAAATCATTTAAGATGTTAGGATTCATAAACAGGAATACGATTAATTTTTTAAAATATTAACTCATTTATAATGTAATATTATTTAATTTCAGTATAATACTTGGCAAATTGGGATTCAACTTACTGTACTTTTAATTTTTATTACCAAAGGGTAACCTATCCGTTTATGAATAAATATTTATATAGCAATATCATATAATATAATATGTACCTATTTATCAATATTATACAGGGGTGGACGACCAGGTGTGCTAGCCGTAGCTGAACCATGCCGCCTCAATATATGGGCCGCCAGTGGCTCATGAACATTAGTTGATGATGTTAACAAGGCTGGGACAGTCAACTATTTTGTTTAACTCGTTAAGTTAAGTTGATATAGAAAAAAGTGGGCAAGTGGATATCGCTCTGCTGTACAGTAGATTACAATATGATATTAAATTTGAATTCAACGATATAATATCATTGTATACGAAAAACGATTCTGAGCGAAGACGGTATGTCAGCCTATAATATTATTGTAGGTAGACATATTTTATGATATTGTTGTGATTAAAGTAATTCATTTCAGTATCAAGCATTAGTATCTATTTCATTTTTTTTTTTTTTATTCAAACAAAAGGTACCTTTTTTGAAAATAATATTAACAGTCTATGGTAATTTGTGTACTAATTTCTGTGAAATAAATTTTAAAAACGCGTAACGGTAAACGGCAGTTGACGAAAAAATAATATGTCAAAGTTCACAGCTCCACAGAAAACAGTATGAAAACTAGAATGTGAAAAATAATTTTCGACGACACAATATGACACAGTCGAGAATCGACAAACTATATTTTGTTTATGGCCACTAATCCACTATAAAAATCTATTATGACCCGCACTTATTGGGTGGTTTATTGAAAAATAAAAAGGAATCAGAGTCCCGGGTATTTATTTAATTAGGTAAATGGTAAATACGATTAACTACCACGCTACTACGGGTTTAAATTATTTACACCGACGGGTCACCGGCCAAGTTATTGCCGTATAAAAACTATTACTATAAATTATTATTTACTAATTATTAATTAATATATTGAACATTATGGATTTTTTTTATAAATACATTTTTACAAAATTGAATTTATTTTAAGATGATGCCAGCGTACTATTTGTTTTCTCTCTCTGACCCACGCGCAACATAGACAAAACACATTTAAGCATAATCTTTTTTTCTATGTTTTTTTTTCTTTATTTCTATGTTTCTTTATAATCTTAGAGTAAAAACACCTATTACAAAAAAGATAGAGATTAATATTTTTGAGGGAATGACATATCGATTTTATATTTTATTGTTATTTGACTTTGTATTCGACTTTCAAAATAAACAACGAAATGTACATTTAAAGATGTTTAAAATTTTGTTTTGAAACAATATTTAACAAATCGACATTCCCTCAAAAATACTATTCTCTATATTTTTTGTAATGGGCGAATTTACTCAAAAATTACATAAATACATAGAAAAAATGATTCTGCGTTTTGTCTATCTCCCAGTCCGCCCCTGATATTATAATCATATAATAATTATCATTCAAATTGTATTTATTTAGTATTATTAACTATTATTTTTGACGTCTGTACCCAACAGTACGGTTATGTATTGCTTTGGGGATTTTTTTTTTCCTAGATTCATACTCTATGACTCTATAGGATGGATGTGTAATACACTGCATTTTTTCTCAGTTTTAGACAACATTTTATAATATCCGAAAATTAACTGATAGATTACACTTTTAAACTACTTAGTAGCCATTACTCACCATCACCCCTTAAAACGCTCTAAGGCGGCCGATTACACCCTTTGCCACGTCACTGATAAAAAGATCAAAAAGAAAAAAAGGTCACATATTTTACATAGCCGAGCTTGTCCCATTAATTTCGAGCATGGTGCGTCCAAAAATGTATACCTATTTATTTATACCTACCTTTCAAATACTAGGTTAAAAGGCTTTTAGCTGTAATATACAGTTTTGTAATAAACGACACGAGTTATATAGTATTGTGGACGACGCTCTACCGGCATTAACACATAGTTTTTAATAAGTACCATTATTTTATAACATTGTTACGATTCTGAAGGTACGAACCACTCGTTTCACCGCTATGCCGCCCTACCGATACCGCGCGCCCGCGTACCGACACGACATTTTTCTCGCGGACTCACGTTAGATAGCGCTCACTGACCACCCATTGTAAATCTGACAGAGTACCGCCGATTAATTATACAATTGGCCCTTTCGGGGAGGGTTAATTGAGACAAACTGGTAAGGGCATACGCTATGGATAGATTCATATGTCCGTCCAACACATAGCCACGCGGAAAATCGTCACCAGTACCGAAACGGGTCCTTCGCTTGTCTGACCGTAGTGAATGAGGGCCACAGTACATATAGGTAAGGCCGACGGCCGTCTCATCGATTCCGTTTTTTCGACCAAAATATTGGTAGGAATAGACACCACCGTTCAGAGTCGTGGGTAAGGCCGTAAAACCCCTTACTGTCCGACTGCTTGATCACCGTGCCTATTTCCACCAGTGGTCGTAATTTTCCTTTGCGTCCGTATACGCATCGACTCTTTACTTTCCGGTGAAATCAAACGGCGTAGTATAACGATCTGGGTACGACATTAATACTCCGTACTTACGATCGATATACTACTGTAGTGATCGCCGTGCAGGACACGTTGAACACTAATACAATAATTATTTAACGACGTCGCACGTTCGTCGTTGTCTTGAGTCGTGGATGAGAAAGATAGGTGATAATTATAAACACTTATAGACTTCTTAAATATAACAATAATTTAACACTTTATTATTATAAATTCAAATACACAATAATTATAAGCACTGTCGTAAGCTTGTTAGACCTACGACGAGGGCTGACTATCTTCTAAGTAATGGTAGGCGCTCTATCGGTATTTATGCGGGTTCTAACAATGACGTACTAGTGGCGTGATAGATATATTCTAATATTACTTCCCTAGTAATGTCGAATTGCATTATTGTGGAAATAGGTAAAACAACTTGTTTTCACCTCTGATCTATGCTTCCTGTTATATGCCTACATTATCTATTATAAATTATACAAAATGTATAATTTATTCTACATGATATTGTTTAATATCATATTATAGCTGTGGGTATTAATAAATCCCTAATATTGCTGAATTTCATTAATATGTGATTAGCTATAACAATTTGTTGTTTTCGCCTTTGGCCTACGTTTTTAGGCTTACTTTATATTCCGTATTAATACCTACATTACTACAAATAAATTATACTGTATGTGTAATTTATTTATTCTATATTATTTTATTTAAAACAATACTATAGCTTTTGGGTTTACTACACTACGATACGAGATTTGGTCGATGTGGAAAGAGTCGAATAAATAACATATTCGTATCGCTCCGAGAAGCACCTATTAAATCGTTAGTGTGGCGGCAAATATTAATCTGTTGACTACTACTGCGAGAACCGTAAGTCTAAACTTTTATCATTTATATATTTTGTACGAGATCATAATATCTCCGTTCTGTTATTGCCAATTATATTAAAACATACCAAGTTATATTTTGTTTGTATAAACTTCACCCTATTATAATTACTACATTTGAATTATATTCATATCTTTATTTTACCCGTAATTCGGCACACGGGATAATTAAATTGTTATTACTACGTGAAGATTATATTTTATGTTTTATATGTTACTGTATTTTATGAATTTGTTTCTACCAATATAATAAATGATATTGACCTTAATGAATATGTGTTCCGTTCATTACAACATGTTATCAATAATTAATCTGCCTTAACAAAAAAAATAAATCCGGATCCACAAAAGATAATTATGTAGAACTTAATGTTTTACCGATAAGTCTTTTGTACAACAAATTTGCTATACGTCTTACATAAAATAAATGTTCTCTGCTGGATGATATATGTAGGTAATAAGCGTGAAATCATATCTTATGACATAAAAATTGACTATGCAAAAAAAAATGTAGGCCAGAAATTTTTTAACTATCTAGGACTAAAAATATTCAACTCTTTAAAGTTAAATGTAAAAAAGGGAGGGTAAGTGGATGTCACTCTGCTGTACAGTAGGTTACAAGTGGGTCATAGATGGTATTAAATTTGAATTCAACAATATAATATCATTGTATACGAAAAACGATTCCGAGCGGGAACGATATGTCAGTATAGGATATTTTATATCATGTTTGTATATTTTTTAATTTTTTTTATTTCAGAATGAAATACTTATGTAAAACCTCGTTTTAAATGTCCAATCTTTACTCTTTAGCTATAAAAGTTAAACGTTTTAAATGATATAGAACATTGTTTTATATTTTAATTTTAAAATCATAGGTATAAATATTAAACATTGTATGCATTTTTAACTTCAAAATATTAAACATTGTATGCATTTTTAACTTCAAAATAATACACAATTTTGTATTGATTTTGAAGAATTTCGATAACTTTCAATGAGTAAAACCCTTGCATTACATCTTGAATATACAAAAAAAAACACAGGTCAATAATATCATTGTAAAATCAATACATCCCTCGCTCCGCTCAGAATCTAAAAATACTTAAGAACTAATACTAAAATTAATGTAAATAGATATTTAAGTCAATCATTATTATGTGAGCTTTAAAATACTTGTAAACTTTATATAATATATTATTTTATGTATAGTTACTGAATACAAACAATATCCTATGTATTCAAATTTCAAAATGCTGTTCTTATAATTTCTTTTTTTCTTGATAAATCTGTTTTTTCTTAGTATATATTTAGATAAATAATATTACCTAAATATCAGTAAAATATTAAAATTCGCCAAAATAACTCTCTACCTCCAACACAAGCTCTTATCACCAATTATAAATTGTAATAATCGGTTATTTAAAATAAAAAAGATAAATAAATAAAACTTTGTGCTGTAAATGACAGTAATTTTCCCGCTGTTGCCACAGTTGTAAAAATTACGTATAACGTATTATAGTAATTTGTACATTTGAACTATCATGTTTGATCGTTAGACCGGTGTTTTAAAGTTTTCCGTCGGTTAGTTTATCTAAAATAGGTAGGACCTATTATAATAACTGTGGACCGAGAACGCACTCGGTCTATTCAATATAATTTGTCGATAAGACGACCGCAGTGGCGCCGAATTAATTTTTTTTAGGTTAATAAATCAAGACTTGACTTGGATATTTCCCTGACTTTTAATTCCAAATCAGGTGGGTACCTATAGCCGTACAAAAATTATTCAATCGTTTCGTATTATTAGATATAATTTCTTATTTAGCTTATATATAGTATAAAAATAAACAGCAATATTTAACAGGTTAGATTATCTACATAACATAATTGAATTGTGTATTACGGATTACCAATACCAATAATATGATAAATCGTATAAAACAATCACACCTATACATAATATCATAAATACATTTACAATTAATATACTTAAATTTCGGAGTTTCCGAATTACGTGCGAAAATCATTATCTAGGTTGAATACGCAGCATACCTACTTTTTACGCTACGGAGCCGAATTGCGTGCGTGGTTTTTCGCGATTGAACCGAGTTGCGTACGGAATTAGTCTACCAACTAATCCCGATTAAGTGAGTTCGGTCAGATTTAAAAAAAATGATCGAAAATGCAGTATAAATGCAGTAAAAATTTACTTTGTTACAAAATACACATATTATATTATAAACAAATAAATAGATTATGTTGTACAAAATAATAACGAATTTTAGCTACCTAAAAATTCGTACTACTGTATTAGATATTTTTTTATATTTTAAATAGGTGTTGTTGAATTATTTGAATGTTTTTAATATAGTATAATGAACAAACGTTTCATGTATATTATACATTGTATACGATTGAAAGTCATAGGTTATTTTCTTTTTTTACACCCATAAATTAAAAAATTCTCATAAAACGATTTTCTTATTTTGTTGTTATTCAAAAACTATTAACTGGCGTAAGTGCATGACATTTTCATCAAAAAATTGATAAAGAATTAAATTCGTAAGTTAAAAAATCACAATATAAAACATTATAAAAACATAGATATAAAAATTGTCAAAAAATCAGTCAAAAATATTGAATTTGATAAAAAAAAAATTATACCAAAACAAAAAATAAAATAAAACATAAATAATACTGGCAGTTTTCAAACGTCAGTTTGTACATTTTACGTAACTTCTAAAAATTTTAAAATGTTTGGATACGAATGGTAGAACATATTATTGAGTTTTAAATAAAAATGATGGTCCGAAAAACAATTTCAAATATATTTCTATTTTTGATTCTCAAACTTTTACTCACGCAATTGAGACCTGTCCCGAAAATTACTCACACACAATCCGCTCTGTCAAAAATAAACTACGCACACAATTCGGTTGTTGATCAAAATTCATCATTTTTTTGGCTCGCAATTCGGATGCATACAAATTTGTATGTTAAGTTGTACCCATGAGGATTCTTGTAGTATAGGTGTGGATATCCGCGGTCTAATCGACAATAATTAGGTGGCAGTGTCCGAGTGTGTCCGTCGTCTCAATGGCGCCGAAACCGTGTATGGGTGTACCCCCTAAAATTGGTGGGTAATCGCAATCCTAAGTATGAAAAAGGCGGGTAAGTGGATGTCACTCTGCTGTACAGTAGGTTACAAGTGGGTCACTGTAATGGATGGTGTTAAATTTGAATTCAATGATATATCATTGTATAAGAAAAATGATTCTAAATGAAAACGGTCAGTCAGCCTATGACATTACTAAGTATATTTGATAATATTATTGAGAATAAAGTAATTTATATATAACCTATTTACGTGAAACCTTGTCTTAAATTGTCAATCTTTAGCTACAAAAGTTGAACATTTTATAAATTTTTAACTACAAAATAATTATTAAATTTTAAATTTGATAAATTTTGTCAAAATTTGAACTTTAAATGCGCTTAAAAAAAAAATTGTGCCATTGTATTTTTAATATTTTTCAACTGCTATTGTAACGATATATTAGTAGCCTTGCATTAAATTTTCACGCTTTTTTACGCAGAAATACAATTTTATTAAAATTTATAGAAAAATGGAAACTGAAAATGTCCGTTAACAGCTCAAAATAAGTCAAAATATTTTAAAAATGTTATGATGTATTTAAAATGCTAATATAAACATTCGGTCAAAATTGCATGTACCTACGGTCACTTGTTTTAGAGTTGCACCAAAAACCAAAAATCAAAAAATTGAACTTCTCTCTAATATTAAGTATATTATGTATTAATATTATATTTTTTCAAAAGGAAATTTTATAGTTTTAATCCTCTAGATTGTGATACTGTCAAATTTTACGAACTGGAACTCTTAAATTTTAATTTTCACTAACCGGAACGGACGCAAAGCTTATATTACGAACCGGAACGCCGTTCCGGTGGGTTCCGGTCCATTTCGAGCACTGGATTCAACCAAGTAACAACTTACTTTTAAAAATAAAATTAACAATATTTTAGATTATAATGGTCTATTGGAAATATTTATTATTATTAATTATTAATTAATAAACATTAAGCATCATATAAATATTTTTTTGTCGAGTATTGGCTTGTAGGTTTGATCTAAGGGATCACATAGCGGCAAAATCTGGATTTACTAGTGACTTGAAAGAATAGAAACTTACAAAATCAATTTATAAAAAGTTTATTAATATTATTATGAAAATAATAAATATAATATTTTTTGATGAAAAAGTATAAAATGAAATAACTGTACATGTTTGAATTATATATAATTACATAATCTCTCTCTCTATATATATATACAAGGCTGGGCAAGTTAATGAATTTTTTAACTCAGTTAAGATAAAAGTTAATTTAACTAAAAGTTAAAAAATTAATACACACATTTTTTTAACTTTTTATTAAGTAAAAAAAAGTTAATTTGTTTATACAACGCTAGCGTATTTCATTTTTTTCCAACTCAAAATTAAATTATTGACTATAGTGCTTATACTTTATATAGTATTTCCATATCAGTTAGATTCGAATGATATCACGGTAAATATTTTTCGACATGAAAACGAAATAGACTGAAATAGTGAAATATAAAAAATTAAAAACAAAATAAATTAACTTAACTTCCCAGATAGCAAAAATAGATTTTTTTATCATTTTTTTGATATTATTTTTAGTATGATATCATTTTAAAAAAATATTTTTTTTTTTCATCAAATTCGTTGAAAAAATGTTTTAGAAATGATTATAAAATCACGATTGGCCCCGAGTTTGACATCAATAAAATATTACCAAATTATTAATTATGTGATAATACAATTGTGTTATCATTAAAATATTTTTGAAAAATAACAATTAATCAATACATTTGAATTGTAATTAAAACGTAACATTTCAAATCATAATAAAACAATACTATTGTATCATCGATTTAATATTATTTCTATTTTATTTTATTAATATATATATTTTTTTTAATTGAGCTTAAGCCCTGCAACTTTGGCCATTAGCTGTTTTTTGTTTGTAGGTTATTTGTAGCTGGGGGGGGGGGGGGGGGAGTTTGTATTTGTGGCAAGGATTTTGTCACCCATCTGAGAGCTAGCAACGCCGGCCGATACGTACACTCAAGAGTGTTTCCACAGTTGAGTGTACGGACTATACCTCACAAAGCCATAAAAATTAATATATTAATATAAAATGTATACTTTCTTTTTGTAGTATCATTCAAGAATAATAGAACTATTATTATAGAAATAATAGATCATTTTTTTTTACCTAAAAAAATATATGTGTATATCATCAGCAGTCCATGAATAATTTGGTTAAAGCTACATAGTCCTTATACCCTCGTTGTTCCTTCCCATACACTTGAATCCATATACTTCTTGGCATCAATAAGTATGCATTTTATTGTTAAATAAATCTTATATAATATAATAATACTCTTTAAATAGTATAATATTTAATAAAATACAAATATATTATAAATTTAACTCTATAGTTTAATAAAATGCATATTGTGCATATAATTACATTTTTATACAAACAATTTATTAGAAATAAGTAAATAACAGATTATTGTATATCATTACATTAATTAATAAAAACAATTCTATGCAAACATTTAAATTGAAAATAATTTAAGTATTATACATAATAAATGTATTACAAAAGAAATATTGTGTAAACAATGAATATTAAAAAAAATTGGTGAAAATAAATTCGTTATAATAATTAATATCATTATATTTATACCTAAAAATTATGTTTAATATATATATATATTACATAAAAAATGAATTTATCTTTTATAAAACAGGTAGTAAACAGAACAATATTTTTTTTCATCATTATAATCAAATTATAACAATTTACAATTGTATAATAAATATAAGTATTTTAATTAATAATATATACTGTACCTAATTAAAAAAAAAACCTTTGAAACAAAATTGGGAAGTTTCATAACTTCTTCTATGTAAAAATTAAAGTTTAACTTATATTATTAGTAGAAATTTCCATAATTAGATCCATAGATCCATAGATCCATAGAATTCTAATGAATATATATATATTACAAGGAAAATTGTTTAAACTTTATATTATAAAAAAAAAGAAAAATTACAATTAATTCATTTATTAATCATATTATAGATATATTTTTATTAAATGATAATAACTTACAATTTGTATAGTTAAAATTCAGAAGAATCTGGCTTATTTCTGAATTTGGCACCAGCAATAAATATTTTGATTGGCTGCTCCACATTGATTGAATTAAAATTTTGAAATTTGTTAATTTTTTTTATAGAATTTATGATTAAAACATAATGTTAAAAACAAACAATTAACAGTTCTATGATTCAACATCTAATTTAAAGTGATTAAATTTCACTCACCAAAAATAACTGAACAACTTTTTAAAGTATGAAATACTTTCTTTTTTTTCTGACCTTTAAAATTATATTGTTCCAATAATATATCTTTAAACATTTATCGCATGATTGCACGCACCGTGCTTGGTAGAGTTCCACACACCAAACGAGATAATTCTGAAATCTAAAAATATTTATGTACAATAATATCTTACACATTTTTAACATTACATTATATTTAATTTTTTACCAATTTTCTTTTAAATACTGTATCTAAAAGTTTTTCTTCGAAAATTTCCAATTCGTCTTCATTTGATACTGGTAGTGCAAAGATGAAATTATTATCTGAATCATCATTCAATACTTCTTTGGAACCTTTGTTTAAAAATGAATTCTCAAGACTTTCAATCCTTTCTACTAAAGCTTTAATTTCATACCATGTATTTAACGTTGTTCTATTGATTTTTGTTAAAATATCTATAAATGATTAAAAATATAAATATAAAATATGCCAAAGAATATTTTAATTTTAATTGAATAAAATACTGTTTGGTAATTAGTGAATGTAAGTGAAATTTTTTATATACAGTAGAATCCGCGTATGACAATCTTAAAGGAACCTAGAGAATCAGATCATTTTATCCGGATGCACGTGAGATTAAATAAACCAAGTACATGGCTCTCGAAATTTTATATCCCGAATATTGGTATATACATTATACGTAATAAAAATAAGCTGTTTATGCGGTATTGGGAACCAATAAGTAATAACAGTATTAATGCATAATATACCACAGTTGTTTTTTTTTAAGTACCTAATTTATATTGTCTTGTTGTTGAATAGAGGACCGATTATATGCAGTTACCACTTCTTATTTTGTAAAGAAAGAGTATGGTAAACGGAAAAAAGTACCCAGTAAAAAGGTCCCCGGAAAAAAAACATTTTGGAAAAAACCTTGATAATCAGTAATCTAGTGTAGTATGTGTACACGATTTGTAATAGTAGTTTACCCCTTCTTAATTTATTACAATTAATACCAATATTTTAATATTTTATATATATTTATAAACCTATGTAACGTGGGACTTTTTTCCATGTGACTTACCGAGGACTTTTTTTCTAATATCAAAGTCTTTAGCCCCCCTCCCCTAAAATTCAATCAAATATCCACCTTGCTATAACCACATTTAAAAAAATTCGGAGCCACTGTATTGAATAATTATTAGTTGTTATTACTTAGCTACTACCTAAATCCCATATACATACATAATTAAAGTTATAAAAATTAAAAAATTAATAGGTGTATTATTATTTTAAAATATTATATACATACCATTATTAGAATGCGGAGTAGAATTAGATGATAGATTATTGTCTGTCACTTTGAATGGTGATGATGAAGTTGTTATGATCTTTTCTCAACTTCGTTAAAATTGATTACATCTATACCAAATTAATAAAAAATAAAATATTGCCTCATAATGTTTTTAATTATTATCTTGATTATTTTTAAGATTAATATAGCATACTAATATTGAAACATAATTTAATCAATAAATTTAAATATTATATAAAATAACTTACTACACATTTTAGATTTTGGGCTCAGAGATTTGCATTTGTTTGTATCAAAATTTAGTTTTCTTTTGAACAATGATGAACCAGGAAAAGTTTTTGGAAGATCTTTAAGAATTAATTTTAGCTTGGAAGGTGGTGTTTCTGTAAAATAAAAATAAACTATTATTTGAATAATTAGTACTGACTATTTTTATAGAATATTTGATATACCTAGAACAATTTTGAAATTTGTAATAATAATAATTATCTGTTATAAGAAAGTATATAAAACAAACACATAAATAAAGAAATAAGAGGAAATATAACAAACAAATAATAATACCAAGTACATAATTTTCCTCGTGAATAACTGTGTTAGAATAGTTTGGATCTTTGTCTGAATCATCATCTTCTTCGTCGATAGATGAAGCTAAACAATTGATCAAGTTAAAATTAAAACGTATATAAACAACAAAATATAAATACAAATTACCTGGGCTATCTAAAGAGTTAGTGTTCCACTTAAGTTTTTCAATTTTTTTTAAATAATTTTTCATGACTTTTTTCTTAATTTTTTGGAACCGTGTGAGTCTTTCTTCAGAAGTTTCATTTGAAGATGAAATATTTGAAGTGTCTTCAGATGCTTTTGCCTTTTGTTTAGCTATAGTATAGTCATCTGTAATATATATAAAAATAATGTTGAACTTCACAGTTACAAAAATTATTCAATTTGTATTACTTACCTAAATCACTACATAATTTTTTGGCTTGTAAATAGTCAAAATCAAATTTATTTGGAGGAATTCTTCGCTTTATGAAATGTGTTGCATTTTTTTTTGGCCATGCACAGTTAGTTTTATGGACCCAAAACGATGGTACAACTTCAACAAAATTGTCTTCAACAAAATTAATAACTGACCACATAATTGTAAGATTTTTCCACTGTTAAAAAAATAACAATAATAATCTGAACAATTAAATGTCTATAGTATTATTTTATCCTATAGCGGATCTAATTAATTAATTTTCATTTACATTATCATTTCATTTATCTTATTCATTATAACTAATTAATCAATAAAAATGCAATCAATATGCTAGGACTCAGCGGTTCCCAATTAGTGTGAAGCCACGGACCCCTAACTATAACTTAAATTGGTCTGCGGACCCCTTTTTTGTAAATACTTACTTTTCAATTTTATTTTATTATGAAAATGAGGAATAAATTTATACGATTTATTTTCAATATGATTTAATTTTTAATTTTATAAACATTTTCTTAATATAATAGAAACAAATTTTGTCAAAAAAAAAAAATATATATTTATAAAAAAAATTATTTGATTAAACACCTTCAAACTTTATGAGACAAGTGAAATCTTTCTTTTTGTTTATAATTCGTCTAAGTCCGGCTGCATGCTTGATATTTTAACTCTTAAATCAGCGTCAATATTAAGCCTATTACGATATTTGTTTTTCATGTAACAGAAGGTAGAAAAGCTTGTTCACATCTATATGTTGTGCAAAAGGGGATCAAATATCTTAAAGCTTTCTCAGCCAGTTGCTTTTTATTTAATTATAGTAATAATAGTGTAATAGTGAAGATAATAATGATATTTATTTCTATGAAATTGCTTTCTATTTTTTTCGCGATAATCGAGTTTCAATAGTCCATAAATACTCGGAATTTCATATTACTACATAGTTAATAATTTCACTAAAATAAGATAAAAATATTACTACAAAACAACATAACCGCGGACCCCCTAAAACCAACAAGTGGACCCCTGGGGGTCCGCGGACCACCAATTGGGAACCGCTGTGCTAGGTACATAATGTCATAATAATTACATTTCTTGTACATATAATTAATTATTCTCATCTAGTATAATATTATTTACAAAATTAATTAACAGTAATATAAGCTACCTACTAATATAATATATACATATAAAGGATTTAAAAAAAATAAACCCTGTACTTTTTGAGTATTTGATGAATTAAGTGTGAATTAAAGGTAAAGCAACTAAATTATTATCTGAAGGTAATACAATCATTTTTTTTTTTATATCGTTAATTGAATACCAGACTAGTGTATCACTTAATTTTCCAACAACATAGATATCTAACTCTGTAGATTCAATTGGTTTATCAAACAACGTACTGATGTCCTCAAATTGTTTACAAATTAAATATATTGAATTTTTTTGATCAACTATATTGAAAACTTTAACAATTTTATTACTATTAGTTAAAAGAAATCTATCGGCTTCAACGTGTGTTTTAATAGTATATTTCTCCATCTTTAATGTAGTATACTGCAAACCCTCTTTATTATTTTCTATAAGCGGCCCTTAGTATGAGGTCCAGTACATTTATACATTTTTTCTTCTTTTTGAGGATTGGATTTTAGTGCATGCATTTCATTAACCTTTTAATGACTTGAATCAGTGGCTTATCTGGTTTTCTTATAAGATTTTTAAGAGTACTCATAAAGTTCTCAAATGGAAACGTTGAACAATTATCCAATGCACCAAATTTAATAAAATCATCACATAAATGAGTTAATCCGTGTACATTTTGAGATATTAGATGCCGTCCATACAAAATTTCAAAGTTCTTTACAAAATTATTCAAAAGTTTTTGTGCTATATCAAGATGACAAACATAATCAGGACTCAATAAGATTATCATTGCCAAACTCAAGTTAAATAAATGTGTCCAATGTTTATTAGATAATACAGGTTTAGTAACAGTACAACCTAAATAAACTATAAACATACGTAACTCTGTAGATTTCCAACGATTAATGAGTTCCAAGCTTCTTGGTTTTCTAGCCATTTCACAGGGTATGTTAGTTTTTAAACTTACTAATGCCTTCGATATTTCTTTTATTTTCCATGATACATAACGTATTGGAATTGGCCCCTTTACCCATAGTAAAATTAATTTTCTAACACACCTAAACATACTAAATGCTGATAGTCTAGAGAAAAATCATTGACACAATCAAAGTTTGTTAAAGTGCTTAATACAGAAATGTTTCCAATATGGTGCTCTTCTTTGGATTTAGTAATATAATTCTGATGCGTTCTTTTGGGAGGTCGTCTATTTGGTGATGTGTATGGAAAACATATTCGGTTTAATAAGTATTCTCCTTCATGCTCACACCTTGAACATGAAAAGAATCCAGAGTGGCCTTTGGTTTTTAACAAGAAAGACTTGGCTGGCGCATCGCAACATAAAGCATCGATTTTAACTTTAAAAACTTTGTTTTCTATTTCTATACCATTATTAATTAAATTATTTGCTTCTTCGACAAAATATTTTAAAAAACTATTACTGTCCGAAGGTTTTTCTTTTCCATAGTAAATGCCTATCGGAAACACATCACTTTTTGGGCGTATATAAGCCAATATTGGCCAAAATTGTTCAGGGCTACTTTTAAATAATGGGAGGCCATCCACACCAGCAACAATCTGGATAACTGACGTATTATTATTTTGTAGTAAACTACTTGGAATATTTTGTTTTATTCCAATAGATAGACCGAAATGGTAATATTCTCCAGGTTCAACTGAATGCAAATTAGAAACATCTATTGGTTTGGAATTCAAAATAGTCCTGGAATCTTTGGGTATTGATTCAAAGCATTTGTGTTGTTTTAAAACGCATAATAAACCGTTCAGAGCAATTTGACTTATTTTGAATTCTACAGCCCATTCTGCAATTAACGATACTAATACTTGATCAGATTTAATATCACGATTTAATGAAATTGAGTCATAATTTTCATCTGACGAAGACCAATTTTTACAACTAATATCTGAATCAAGACTAATATTTCTTTTATTCTGTACATCAAAATTAGTATGAAAAGAGAAGTTTGTTTTGGAAGTTTGTTCTGGTATATCAATTGCAATATTAGATAAGGGCATAAATGTACAGTCATTGAGGTTTAAATTTAAACTAGATGTTGAAGGAATGTTTTGAGTATCGTTAGATTTGGATAATGGTATGCTTTTCAGTTGTTCTTCAACTCTTCTCCTTTTAGACCGAATACTCAAATTAGACTTTTTATGAAACGACATAATTTCTAAAGAGAAAAAAATAGATATTACAACTATTAAGGATGTCTAGGTACAGTAGATATAAAATAAACCAAAATGTTGTAAAGAGATTAGTTAGGTAAATATATTTTGAATAAAATGAAACAAGTGTAGCTATAGAAATTAAACAAGACAAATTTCTAATAGGTAGGTAAAACCTGTCACCTGTATAAAAACATACCTATTATCCAAATAAAATATTTATTTACCTAGGTATGTTTATTTAGTATATGGCTAGGTTTATGGAGAAATTAATTTTATGTTTGATTTATTGAATATTCATATCATATCAAACTTATGTGTATTACTATATACGTTACCTATATAGTATATATTATATTAGCATGTATTTTTCCTTATTTTTCTTATGAAATTACAAAAATTAATAGATAGGTCGTAGGTACTTACCAAAATTAAATGATACGTTTTTAGTGTTTTGATTCTTGACGCGGCGTAGATACGAATTATTAAACAGATGACAGATGTTATAGTCACAGAAAGCCGCGTGATGTAACGAACTAAAATTTACTTAGGCGAACGAACGGCGAAACGTTTAACGATAACTATAATTTTATATTATAAATTATAATAACACGCACACATGGAAGACTTGTTGTCGACTCGCAGACTATACACTATACAGTACCTACTTTAGACGTAGTAAGACGTAAGTACTAAGTTGTAGACAAATTCAGTGCTCGAATTGGAAAAAAAATTGAGGACGGACGCTGGTTTTAGTTCAAAAAACACCGTTCCATAGCTAATAAATTAACCTAACCCGTTGTGAAAATTAAACAAAAAGTTCTCAAAAGTAGAATGTAGAAACACGTATACGGCGGCAATACAACCGAAATCACTTCAAAATTATTACACTTGCAGATAATAGAGATAAGGTAGACATGATATCTTTAATCGTGGTAGTGTACAAACCAATGAAACCACCGCGGCGGTAATAATAACCGAAACAAAAAAAATCCAAATACATCGTTCAAAAGTAAGCATCCCCAGGGGTCAGAGGGGGACTTGTTTTTAGCGTTCCCCGCTTAATTAAATGAAGGGGGACGCTGAAATCTATGAAAAAAATGAAAGCGAACTCCGTCCGCCCGCGTCCCCCCCAATTCGAGCACTTGTAGTTTGGCAACGATTTATTGTCAGTTTTGGTGATAGCCATGATGGTAGCAGCGAAGTCGTGTAGTCGAGTAGTCGTGTGTCGCCAGAAAAATATTTTATTGAATTGAAACATATTATAACCTTATCCGTTATCGGTAAACAACTTTGTGGTGTGACGGTGAGCGGATAGGTAGTGGTGCGCAGTGCTCTCGTCTGGCCGATCGATGTACAATTATTTGGGAAATCCATTTATAAGTATTAAAACTATAGATGAAATCTAAGAAATAACAATAATAACACAATCTGAACAATTATTATTATAGAATAGTGCGTATACACTATGCAGTATATATTACTATATATAACGAAAATGTCAAAATGTTGTGTTTGTTTTGTGGTTTCTTGTTTCTTCATCGTAATAATAATTATATATTAATAATAACAATAATAATTCGTAGTTATAAGTAAACTAGGTATATAGTTGACGTTTTTGTAAGCACTATTATAATTAGGTATGAAATATTAAATAACAAATTAAAGGAATCAGTATATCATTGTACTATTATAGTATATAATTTGATAATTATACCGACATAATATTATTCGCCATGACCCGAAATCCTTTACAAATATCCGGCAGTGAAAACATTTTATTTTTATAATAGGTTTGTCTTATAATGAACGCGAAACTGTTCGTAGTTTTATCTTTTTATTATTTCGATTATAATATCATATTATTAACATATTCGTAATATCATCTCATAATTTCATTTTTAACAATATAGTAATAATATTTTCGAATTATCTTTTTATTATTTCGATTATAATATCATATTATTAATATATTATACATAATATTGTTTTGCAAAATAATTATTTTAAATTGTATTAATACTTATATGATAATATTATTATTTTAATTAAAATATATTATTAATAAAATAATATCATTACGAAAATGCTATCTGGGTATATAGCGCGTGAGAGTTTTTCCTGTAAGGACATGGTTTTGTACTAAAAAAACGCACTGGCTCCGACGCCCTTAAAGCTGCAATGTCTATAAATCCATGATTTGATAACGGCAGCGCCATCTAGTCTAATGCGTGCCTGAAGAGCTGGCCCTGACAGCTGCTTAATTTCCTAGTTAGATAGCGTTGCCATATACGATTTAGAATGCCGAAGGAAATAAGAGCAAACCTCCGTCGGATTATTTTTAGGAAAATTTATTGAAGATTGTATTATGACATCGCCCCACAGTGAAATCGCGATGTAGTACAATGGCCAAGCCCACCCCTGAAAGTGAATCTACGATTTTTCGTTTTTGAATTACGACTAAATAAGAGATACGTTCGATTAGAACTCGTTAATGTACGGTCGAATATAAAAATAATGGCACACTTGTTGAAAATAGTCGTGTTCAGTTATGTATATTTTGCATATAATAATTTTATGTAAAATATAATCATATATACAAACGAATTTCTTTTGCAGGTCGACATCTGGTTTATACACCAAAAAAGAGCCGTACGTATAATACTGCGGTAATTGCGTAATAGTATATTATTATATTGTATGCACATAAAGTTATCAGTTCCACCTCGAGGGATAAAGAATTATCCGCGATTTCGAGTTAGCATAATATTAGTAATAATATTTTCGAATTATCTTTTTATTATTTCGATTATAATATCATATTATTAATATATACATAATATTGTTTTGCAAAATAATTATTTTAAATTGTATTAATACTTATTTGATAATATTATTATTTTAATTAAAATATATTATCAATAAAATAATATCATTACGAAAATGCTTTCTGGGTTACTTCTTAAAATGAAAAATTAATTCGTTAATTTCATGTTAATTAAAAAAGATAAAATAAAATAAACTTTTTAACTTAACTTAAATTTTTAACTCGTTAATGCCCAGCTTTGTATATACCTATATATAAGACCATATATATATATATATTGCACTAATATACAGAGGCGGATCTAAGATTTTTTACGCCCGGGGAAAATATTAAAATTACGCCCAAATGCACAATCATAGACCAAGACTGAAAATATATCATTTCCTTCAATTGTTTTCTAATAAATGGAACTAAAATTACAAACATACTTTACATACATACTTATTGACTTTTAAACACATAATAATGTTAACTAACAAAGTTAAAAATATCAAGCTAGTTCATACTCATAGAATCTTATTACTTACTACTTATGTTACAATAATTGAACTAAATAAGAGTTATTCTGATTTTTACACTACTACTAAAGTATACGAAAGAGTGTCTCTATCTTTTCTAACTATTAAAATTATTAATAATAAACTTGATTAATTCAATATGAAAGAACTTTTTTATACAAAAACAAAAAATTGCCTGATTAGGTTCAGAATACATCATCCACGTGAAGCTCGAAAAATATATTGGTATCATTGAAAATTATAAATTGTTGAATTACTATAATTAATATTATATTGACTAGGCACTGTAATATAATTAAAATTATAAAATATTGAATAATTAACTACATATTACCTTAATTCGTAAATGTAGTTAATTATTCAATATTTTACAATTTACAATACTTTATAAACTGAGGCTCATAGCACCAATAAAAACTTAAACTACAAAAAATAATCGTTTTATAATGCTTTATAGAAAAGGCAAGAAACTATATATAAAAATTAAAAAGTGAGTTTATTGTTTTTCTTAGAGTGATTTTATAAGAAAAAAAAATGTTGAAATATAATCAAAACTTGAATAGGTAGGTACCTTGTCCTATATAAAAACACTTTTGCTGTTTTGGTTGTGTGTGCCTCAATATTATAATAGATCTTTATGGTGAAATATAAATTCGTTTATTCTGATAAAGGTACACAAATTTAGATTTTAGGCCAACAAAAAATGTAATTAATTTAAACAATTTAACAATTTATAGTAAAAATAGAAAAAGAAAATCTTTTTTTTTAAACATAAACAATTAATGTATAACCATCTTGGTAAATATTATAATATATGTATAATAATATTATAAAATATTAACATAATTTTTAATAAACAGATATAATATTATATCGTGCGTTGATTTATAATCTTATAAAAGTTATTGTGTAGGTATCAGACATTTTAACGACAACACAGCATCAATAAATGCCTAGTTTGACACTTTCACTCAGAATCTTAATAATAATAGTAGGTATATTGTATATCCTTATTAGTTTATTACTTATACTTATACGAATCTATTCATAATCTTACCTTTAACTAAAATTATGTCGATTGTCTATACCTACTAACTGGCTATTCAGTGCGCTAAGCCGCGCTTTCAAATGGCAAATGGCAGAATTTATCACTGTGGTCTGTAGTAATTCATTTTGTACTATTTTTGTCCGCGTCGTCGCCGACCACCGTGCGTCGACAATAACGTTCATATTAATTATTATATTTATATTTATTATTGATAATATACGTTTATATTTAATTTGTATTATTAGTCTGTCTCTACAATCTATATGTACTGTCGACCGTCGACGTACGCCGATCGCGCAGCTGCGTGATCTAATAATAAAATGACGATTAATTATTTTACACCATGAATGATTTTATTTTTGTTTTTCATTATTATGTGAAATAAAAATATTTTCTTAACTTCTAAAACCAAAAAATACCTACAAGGGGTATAAATACCTACAAAAACATTACGCCCACTAAAATTTTACGCCCGGGGATCAATCCCCTGCTTCCCCCCCTAGTTCCGCCACTGCTAATATATATCTTAGAGATAATAAACAATTAACAAATTCTACAAACTCATAACATAAATAGGGATATATTTTTTTTTTTTAAATATTGCAAGACCAAGACTTGAAGTGCGCAAGACCAAGTCTATAAACGGCTCTGCAAGACCTAGACTGAGTCTGCTAGAACGAGACCAAGACCAAGACTGCCATGGTCTTGGTCTTGGTATTGGTTTGTCCATCACTAGCCAGGGGTCACCAACTGGTGGACCTCCGACACATTTTTTACGGACCCTATAATGGCTGTGTAATTATAAAATATTATTTATAATAATATAGTTTTTGCATATTACTTTTTTATAATAAAATGACGAATAAAAATATTTTCCGATATTGTGAGCATGTGGTACACACACTCACACATATATATATATATAATATGTATATTAAATACGTGTCTCCTTCACCGAGCGATACGTTGGAAGAGAAGTTGACTGATAGGCACGTTATAGTAACGTTAGACGCTCGTGCCGCAGCGTTATCGTGTGTAAAAAAAAAACGAAATCTGTGAATTTCGCGATATTATTATTACGCATGTTAATCAGCGTCGGTTCGGTCATCTTATCTTATTGTTTTCGGGGCCGTATTACTAATATTATAATGTTGCGTGCACGACGTCATTGTACAGTCAGTGTTAAAACGCCCGTGTACAGACAATACCGGGCAAATACAGTGTCGTATTCACAATCGTTTTATATTGTATATTAGTTCATCTTCTACATTTTATATCATCGCATGTCTTGTATTGAAACGAAACTAAAATCAAGTACGACACTGTTTCTAATATCATCTCAACGGCATCATCGGTGTCATCGTCGAACACCGCACCATCGGTCATCATTATGATATACGATTTGTAGTAGGCATTATTATTTAGCGACAGGTCGTCGTCATCACTAAAGCCAACGATCGACGCGTCCACAAACTCGTGTGAGTACCTACACAATATTATAATTTGTAAAATTTTTGCATAATATGATCGTTCGTTTCAATGGAAGACGCAAGCGTATTAAAATTAATATTATTACCATAGTTCTCATATTGTTCGTTAAACTAACTATATAATGGTCGATTTCATTATTTATTCTGATATTATTATTTATTATATTGAGTGTTTGGGATTATTATTGTACTTAATCACAGATTTTGAGTCGACAGTTGAAATTGAAGACATTATTTTAATTTAATATTTAAACTATATTATAAAGTTAGTATACTTTATATTATAGCCATTTATATTTGTACCGTATTGTAAATTATGTAACAACGAATCTATGAAAAAAAAACCCGGAAAAAAAATCCCCAAAGCTATACGACCTAATCGTACTGTTGGGTACAGCTGCCAAAAATAATAATTAATAATAATAAAAATATATAAAATTTGAATTATAATTATTATACAGTAGTCACTCGATAATTCGAAATTCAGGGGACCGAGTTAAAAGTACGATTTCTAGAGGTTTTTGATTTACCGAGTGTTCGAATAATCGAGGGAAAACAAATTAATTCGAATTGAAGAGCGGTGAAAAATTGTATGTATATATTACATTTATTTATTATACATAAATATTAAAGTTTAGATTAGGTAGGTAAGGTACGATAACATTTATAAAATACGATAATATTTAACCACCGTTGTTATTAGTTTCATTATACGAGTACGTCAAATAGATTGTAAATAATCTTTATATGTACATACATATTATGAACTTACATATAATCGCGTTGAAGAAAATTCGAATTAAAGAGGTTCGTGGGAAAAAATTCTAATTGTAGAGTGTGGACCCATCGACAGACATTTCGAATTATCGGGGGGACCGGAATACATGTATTTTCTTCTAATTATAGAGGTTTTCTCAGGGGACTTAGCGTTCAGTTCGATTTATGGAGTTTTTCGAATTATCGAGTGACTACTGTGTTATAATATTATTGATAAATAGGTACATATTATATTACATGACATTGCTGTATAAATATTTATTTATTTGTTAATTTGGTAATAAAAATTGAAAGTACAGTTAAGTTGAATCTCAATTTGACAAATATTATACTGAAATTAAATAATATTTTATACTATAAATGAGCTAATATTTTTTTAAATTAATAGTATTCCTGTTTATGAATCCTAACGTCTTAAATGATTTTTTAACTAAAGTCATAATATGCAATATTATACTACGATTATCAATTTTATAATAAAAGTCATAACTAATAACATTATCTAGACCAGGGATGGGCAACTCAATACTACTAGAGGGCCAATTTTTAATGTGTGAAAATCTAGCGGGCCAGAGAACATGGGAAGCAAAAAAAAAAAACCTAATGTTAACTATACCTCTATAAATAATATAATACTAGATAAGAATTTATATCTACGTTTTGCGATAAACATTATATCGATTTTAATAATTTTATAAATATAATAAAATAAAATACAGAAAAATCTTAACATTTTATATTTTTATAAACTAAATTCAAATGTAGCACGGGCCAGTGAAAAATGGTACGCGGGCCGCCAGTTGCCCCTCCCTGGTCTAGACGAAAAAAAGTAATAACACCGCAATTATTTATATTTAGAGGGGAGGTAATTTCGACGACTATAATATAAGTTACAAATTTCTTTAGATTTTACTGTAAAATTAATGTACCATATTTAATAGTCAATCATATTATATAGCCCACCCAAAAAATTATTTCTATACATGCCACTGTCGCCACTGGAGTGAATTGACTTCTTATAAAGTTTAAAGTTAAGATTATAAATTATCTAAGCGATATCATAGGGTTTTGTGTTATATTTTAATTTTAAGGCGAATCATGAGTATATTTTATGATGTACAATTATACATAATTATTTGCTTTGGGGATTTTAGATTTTATTTCTGGGGATTTTTTTTCCCGATTACCGTAACAACACAAGAATGAAACAACAATAATAAATTCGTGTGTTCTGAAACAAACCTTGGAAAAATTAATCATATCAAAACTCGGCTTCGGCCAAAAATATAGATATAAGTACATGGAAAATCAGAATTTTTCAAATTATTGATATTTATCTTACAAACAAAATAGGAGTATATTATTATAAAACTAAAGCTCAATGGATAAAAATATGTAAAAAAGTATTTTAGTATATATTTTTTACTTTTTAATGGTAAAATAAATTTTTATTATAATTCATATAGGTAACATTAGTTTCACAAAATATGCATCGCTTATTATATTATAAAATAACCATAAGGTATTTTGTGAACATTTGGCTTTTAACATTAAACATTTTCTACGGAGATACTACTTGAAAGGGAGGTGTTATATTTTAAGAGTATGTTTTTAATCATAGAATGTATTTAATTTAATGACAGAATATATTTTGTAATAGGACTTTTTGATAAGTAACCGTATATTTCGAATATTTCACTCTCACTTCGCCTAACTGTTGTCCGCGAGTTCGCTAGGTATGATATTTTGAACACTAGATAAAGTTGATTAATAATTTTAATAGAACAATATTTGTTTGTCACAAATTTAAAACTGTTTATCAATTATTAATATATGTATATATCACGCTTGATACAACAGCAGATTAAGTAAAAATATGGTTGTAAATATTTTAAATGCTTAATTGTTATGAAGGTCCATAGATATTGGTAAATTAAATCAGTGCAATATAGTACCCAAAGGAGATCGACATGCTTATCTAAACATCTACTAAAGTCTCTCAATTATAAATTATATTTGGTACATTTTCTGTATTGTTAAAAAAAACACATTTAAAGCACATTATATTTATTTAAAATATTTTATTATACATAATTCTGAAAAAATTAAAACCTTGAAATAAAATATCATGTTTCTTAATAGTATTATCACGATAACATAAATTAGCTAGTATGAATCTACATAATATTATATTAAATACTTATACAATAAATAATACCTTAATATTATCAACAAATGTAACTATGTACCTATACTGGTAAATAATGAACGGGCGGGGTCACGGGGACATTAGTCGTTCTAAACTCGCATGTTTATAAACCTAAAATTTTTTTATATTTTGTCATCCACATATTATTTTTTAATACTTTAAGTTACACAGGTATTAAATTTAAAGATGCAAATGTTAACGATCTTTGAATAATATTGGAAAGAAGGGGGGTGTGCGTGGACTAACTTACTATTTTGACTTCCCAGGAGGAATGTGAGCGAAATAAAGGGGCTGATTAGGTATGTTAAAGTCTCTCGTATTTTATGTATACCTACGTATAAATCTTTGACTATAATATACTTACTTATAAATTATAGTAGGTATGTAACGACGTAACGTTCTCAACTAGGGATGGGAGCTCAGTAAATTTACCTGGTAAATTCACGTACATTTTGCTGGTAAGGTAAATTTACGTACATTTAACCGATAATTTTTTTACCGATTTAAAATTTGAGCGACTACTCATTTCAATTGTTTTCGTATGTACAACGACGCTATATAGTGACTTCCATATCTCCACAATGCATGACATAAATATAAGTAATGACTATACCTACTTATATTTATATCATGCACATGAGATCTCCCAGCAAACAATTATTATTAAGGCAATTTTGTAACACCATCATCTCTGATTTACTTTAAACAATATTTTTAGTTCAATATAACTAATGCGAAGCACCCCCGACGCCCCCGTCTATCCTCCGTTTGCGCTAATGCATAAGTACTTATAAATTATAATATATAAATATAATACTAAGTCTACAAGTCTTGTAGTAAGGAGTGGTACATTGGTTGAATGGTTAGCTAAGTCATAAAAATGTTATTGAGTTCGTATTAAATTTACTAAAGAAAAATATTATACGGTATTAAAAAATGTTACGGTAAAATTCCCATCTCCATTCTCGACACGTTTCGAGTCGATGAGCTGGCTGGTTGTCCATCAGCGTCTCTCGTCGGGTCAGTCCCTATAATGTTATAGCACGACCGAGCATGGTCTTAAATTTGCCGTCTAGGCCTATAGCGTGATAATGTCTTTGCACACGTTTTGCACACACGCCGGATGTCCCTTAGGTACATATTATTATATTTATCGTTATTGTGATTTGTTGTGTTATTTTACATAATATCCCGCACGGGCATACTAAAAATTATTTATACACGTAGTCGTATGATAAATTTTATTATAGTGATCGGCGCTCAGGGTCACGCTCCACTATTATTATAATATACGCGATGTATATGCGGTGTGTTCGCGATACTATTTCCACTGCATAATACGTGCTACCATAATTATTATTTTTATTATTATTATTATTGTTCCGCGCTCGCGTATTATCATTATAAATTATAATATACAACGAAAACGTACAAATTATGTTATTATTTATATATAGATATAGTCACAGCTCGCTACGGGTATTGCTGTCCATCTAGTGACTAGGTACTTATATATTTTTAATTAAATTCATATGTAACCGCTTTGCAATCATTTAGAGTAAAATTGTGGTTTTCGTTTGTAAAAAAAAACTCTTTTATCGCCATAAGAAATGGTATGAAAAATCGTAAATATTTGAAAGGAATTTCCCGAAATAAGATTTTTAATAAATTCACAATCACACGAAAAAATATATGATTAAGCATGCTCGGTCATTAATACTCTAAAGCCGTGGGCAAAATGTTTTTTAACGGAGATACACACGTGTGTGATACCGCACATACAATTTTACAACATTGTTTTCTTATACAGTCACGTCTGGCGTACCTATTATCAAATATGTAGGTATAATAATATGATATTAAAACGTTTAGCTCAGATTTCACCTTAAGCTACAGATACAAATATCTAATCTTTGGTTAGAATGACAAAAAAATAACATTTTCCCACCAAATTCCTCAGGTTTATAGTGGGGTATCAGTGTATCATTTTACAAAGCGGCGCGCGATGTAGTGGATAGCCGTCAGTTTCACAGTAAGTTAATTTGTGTAGTGTCGACACACTAAACCAACGGGAAAAGCTATACACACTCGCTGCAAGATGATGATCGTTGGTTTAGTGTGTTGGCACTACAAAAATATTACTATAATAGTATTACAGTAGTACTATTGGTCAATTACACTACTGGAATTCGGCGTTCTTTGGAAAACGTTTCTATAACTTCTCACGCTATTGTCGCAGGTAAATTATATTATTGTTATCATTTAATTCCGTTAACTGCGTTCGTTCGGTACAAATGGCAATTCACAAATCGACGGTAAGAGGCCAAAAGCTGTAAATCACAAACGTAAAATCTTTACAGGAGACCAATTTATTTTAAAATTTTTTGAACAAAATAATTTTGTTTTTAAGTTTTCATCCTTTTTATTTTTGGTGGTATAAGTACATAATATGATTTAATATTCTATTTTTTTTTAACGTTATTATATTGTTCTTTTACGATTAAAATGGCACTTGTTAAAAATGGAAATAATAATTTTTTCGCCATGGACATGGTACCTATACCTGCAGGGTTTGTTCATTAGGACATATTAATAATATTGTTAATTTAAATACTACTTAAATTAGTTAATGATATGAATAATTACAGTTTACTTAAGACAAATTGATTTGATATATAAATAATGTATTGTTGTTAAATCATTAAGAAAACAAAAAAAAAATTGAATATTTTATAAAATACATTTTTTTACATTTTTTCTTAAATGATAATACTGTATGATAATAAAAAATATCACATTTTTAAATGCAAAAATTAAAAATATTTATCATTTATAAGCTATTAGTAATAAACTTATAATTGCTTATAATATATAATTTGTATTCAAAAATAATTTGTTGCCAAATTCTGAAAAAAAATAATTTTTATTTTATCAACACCTGAATAAAAGTGTAATAATAACAAATAAAAATAAAAATCATACCTATTTTACTCTTAAGATGATGTCAGTGCACTATTTGTTTTCTCTCTCTGGCCCACGCGCAACATGTACAAAACGCGTTAACGCAGAATTATTTTTTCTATGTTTTTAAGTAATCTCAAAGTAAAATCACCCATTACAAAAAAGATAAAGGATAATAATTTTTGAGGGAATGACATATCGATTTTACATTTTATTGTTATTTGATCTTATATTCGACTATCAAAATAAACAAAAAATGTTGTAAATTTAAATCATGTTTAAATCGTTTTGGTACAATATTTCGACAAATCGATATGTCATTCCACTAAAAATATTATCCTTTATCTATTTGTAATAGGTGCTTTTATTCTGAGATTACTTAAAAACATAGAAAAAATGATTCTTCGTAAATACGTTTTGTCTATATAGCACGTGGGCCAGAGAGAGAAAACAAATTGTGCACTGACATCCTCTTAAGGGTGTTGGAGCACACGATTTAGAATATTTGCATTTTATTATATAATATGGAATAGGTAAATAATTAAAAATTATAATTGGTTTATGAATACAATTTTTAAGAATAATTCTGATTTTAAGGCTTGTGAAATCAAAAAATATTTTTTTCTCCATAATCTAGAAAAAAAACTAATAATAATCATAGGTACTTAAATGTAGAATAGTAATTGGACATAGCGGGAAGTATACATAATTATAAGATAGTAAATTATCAACTTTGACAAGTGTTAAAAATGTTTCAACATTTTCAGAATACAATAAGTTAAGGTTTTTAATACATTATATTTTAACATTTTTGTTACTTATCCTTATGTTTTAATATATAGGTACCTAGGTGCATTTTATATTATACTGTAAAAACTCTTATGCTGGGTTGTATGAAATTGATTCATTTAATCGTTCGATAAAACTTAAGCAACCAACTACGGGCCACCACACGGAAAAAAAATTACTATAATATTATAGTTAAACAAATTATAGTAAATTGTTGAATGTAAACAACACACCCTGTATTATGTAGATTATAAGTAATATTAGTCACACTGTAGTACAGGAGACGCTGAATAGGCATTTCATATTTCTATAACATATTCGTTCTATGTAGTAGCCTGTAGGACGATTAGTCGTGTTTTTATATTACGCCTCGGAGCACTATAGTTATTCGTGTCAATTATACATATTATTATATATTACATATATCCGATCTTATTTCATTTACCTTAGCTTCTGTTTATCTGTGTACATCAACAGGTTATGGGCCCAGTAGTAAGGTATTTATAATAAAGTCGTGTATGTATAATATATTAATTATTGATACGAATCGCGTGTTTGTGTACAGACAGTGTACAGCAATAATATTTCGTGAAGTATAGTGCAGTGTAGTGTGTGAGTGCGTCAATCGTGTGAAACGCAGAAACTGTGTTTGTTATTATTGCATTTATAGTGTACAGAGAGTGTACAGATAATTCGTTATTATGGAAAACGAATCTATAAAAATTAATAAACTAACAGGTAATGAAAATGGGAAACATGGAAGTTCCAAATAAAAGTCATAATGACTGCAGCCGATATATTTGACGTTGTGACCGGAAAATCGAAAAAACCCGTTATTACAAAAACAAGTTCGGAAACTGAAGATGATGCAAGGAAAGGTATGGTGTTGATTTTTCAATATTTAAAAAGCTGACAATAAGGCTCAAAAGTATATAGTTACGTCAGTGGACGAACAACCACTGCAGTACATAATGAATTGTGACACGGCTAAGAAATGTGGGACAAGTTGCTTAGTGTATATGAACAAATCGGACTCGAGTGTAACATTGATTCAACAAAAGTTCTACAGCTATGTTATGAACCCAGATGACAATATGGCGATTCATATTTCGAATTGGAGAGTCTTAGTAGAAAATTAAAACAGTTGGGCGAACCAATATCGGACTCGATGTTGATGACTAAAATATTAATGACTTTGCCAGAAAATTACAAACATTTCTATAGCGCATGGGATTCGATACCAAATGTGGATAAAACTTTATCTAATTTGTCGTCCAGACTCATGGTGGAAGAAACAAGGCAAACTCAAACACATGATGTCCAGAGAGATACTGCAAGTAGTAGTGCGTTTTCGGCAAAGAAATCGTTTGGAACACATTATAAAGAAAAACACACAAAATTGGCAATTCTGAAAATCAACGGAACAACGATAAAAAACCAGGCAAGTGCAATTATTGTAAAAAACCCGGGCATTGGAAGCGTGAATGCCGGATTTTCTTAAAAGAACAAAAAGAAAAAAATAAGAGCGAATCAAACTCAGGAAATGCGTTGGTTGGTGTACAATCAAAGGACATCGAAACTAGAGAATCAGAAAAATGGTATGTGGATTCAGGTGCTAGCGATCACATGACCAGCAGAAGAGAATGGTTCAGTAACTATGAGACATTTAAAGTGCAGTTACCAGTACGTATCGGTGACGGTAAATATATTATGGCTATTGGTAAAGGTAATATAAATGTTCAAGCAAAAATCGGTGATAAATGGGTTGACAGTCATTTGTCGAACGTTTTACACGTGCCTGATCTTAAGGTAAATTTGTTTTCATGTGGAGCATGCCTTGACAAAGGTATAAAAATGGTGACAGACAGTGACGGCTGTATATTTAAAAAAAACAATCGTATAGTTGCTATTGGAGTCCGTGAGAATAAAATGTTTTCAATGCTTCTGAGAACTAGGCCATTACAACAGGCTGACCAAGCAAATGTTGCGATTGAAAATTTCACGTTACTACAGTGGCATGAAATGCTGAGTCACCAGAATGTTCAATATGTTCGGAGTTACTTGAAATATATGCAGATCCCGTTTACAGACACGAAAAACAAATTTTTCTGTGAAGCTTGCATTTATGGTAAGCAGCACAGAGAGCCATTCACATCGAGTACTACTAAAACAACAAAGCCAGGTCAGCTAATTCACAGTGATGTGTGTGGACCTATGGAGGAAAACTCACTTGGAGGTAAACGATATTTTGTTGTTTTCAAGGATGATTATTCCAGTTACACGTATGTGTATTTTATGAGCCAAAATCGGAAGTAAAAAATAAATTTGAATTATTTTTAAATACGGTCAAAAATCAGTTGAATGTTTCAGTAGTTACCTTAAGAAGTGATTGTGGTTTGGAATATAAAAATGCTGAATTTAAAACCATATTGGATAAATTTGGAATTAAACATGAGACGAGTGTACCATACACACCTCAACAAAATGGCAAAGCGGAAAGATCAATGAGAACAATTGTAGAAGCGGCCAGAACTATGCTATACAGTAAAAATTTGTCTAAGACACTTTGGGCAGAAGCAGTGAATACAGCCGTATATACAATAAATCGTACAGGTAACACAGGCCAAGAGGAAAACGCCTTACGAATTATGGTTCAATAAAACACCAGATATAAATAACCTAAAAATATTCGGTAGCGAAGTTTATGCTCATATACCGCAAGAAAAACGAAGAAAATGGGATAAAAAAGGAAGAAAAGGTATTTTTGTTGGATACTCAGAAGAAACGAAAGGTTATCGTATATATTTTGGTGGAAGAGAAGTTTCACTGAGCAGAGATATACTATTCAAAGAGTCCACAAATCCGTCAACAACTTCAGAAGTAAAAATTATGAATGAAGAAGAAAATGAAGAAGAAGAGGAAGAAGTCAACAGCGACGACGAAGAAAAACTGGACGATGATAAACAGATGCCAGTAGAAGTAGAGGATCAACAACAGATGATACTCAGGGACAGAACGAAAATCAATAAACCTACGAGGTATAGAGATGCATTTTTCTCATCATGTAATGACCCAATAACATTTAAAGAAGCTATGACATGTAAAAATGCAGACGATTGGAAGGCAGCGATGGACGACGAAATGTTATCATTGCAGAAAATGAAACTTGGAAATTAGTAGATTTACCCAGAGATAAAAATCCAATAAATAATGCATGGATATATAAAACCAAGTACAAAGCAAATGGAGAAATAGATCGTTTTAAAGCTAGATTAGTAATAAAGGGATGTGCGCAAGTTCATGGAATAGATTTTCAAGAAACGTTCAGTCCAGTAGTGAAATATGATTCAATTCGAGTAATACTTGCGATAGCAGCAGCCAGAAAATTAATGCTCAGACAATTTGACATTAAAACAGCGTTCGTTCTTATATGGAGATCTTGAAGAAGACATCTATATGAAACAGCCAAAGGTTACGAGAATGGAACACAATTGGTGTGCAAACTTCAACGGAGCCTATATGGGCTGAAACAGGCACCCAGGTGCTGGAACAAAAAGTTCAAAACCATGCTGAGGAACTTTGACCTAAAGGAAACAAAAGCAGACCCTTGTGTATTCGTAAGCAATAAAAAAAATCAATTACTAATTGTCGCTATTTTTGTAGATGATGGACTAATCGCAGCAACAAACAACGAGCTGGTGGACACAATGGTGAACTACCTAAAGGACAACTTCGAGACGAAGGAAGGTGAACTTGATCATTTCTTGGGTATTGAAATTGATCTGAGACCTGATGGTTCAATTTTCATACACCAATCTTCATATTGCAAGCGCATTTTGGAGAGGTTCAATATGGAAGAAGCCAACGTCCTGCATATTCCAACAGATCCACAACACTCTTTAGATCCAAATCTTTCAGGATCATTGGAAGCAGGGGAAGTTCCATACAGAGAATCAGTTGGAAGTTTGTTGTATCTAAGCCAAATAACAAGGCCTGACATAACTTTTGCAGTAAATCTTGTCAGTCGTTATTTAGAAAAGCCTCTGACAATACATTGGAATGCGGTGAAACGTATATTTAAATATTTAAAGGGAACGTTTAATTATGGTTTAATTTATGATTCTAGTGTAACACCAAAGTTGCGTGGATATAGTGACGCAGACTATGCCGGTGACACAATAACAAGACGATCAACATCAGGATTCATCTTCATGATGGGAGATGGAATCGTGGCATGGTGTTCACAAAGGCAAAAATCGGTAGCACTTTCGACTACTGAGGCAGAATACATAGCGCTGAGCCAATCGATACAGGAACTTACATGGTTAACGCTACTTATCAGTGATCTTCTGGAGACACAGGGAGATACACCGGTTCTGTATGCAGACAACCAAAGCGCCATCAAACTAGTGAAAAATCCAGAATACCATAAGCGAACAAAACACATTGATGTTCGCTATCACTACATTCGTGAGAAGTTCAGTGAAGGGATGTTTTCTCTGGAGTATGTGCCAAGCAAGGAGCAGTTAGCTGACATATTGACCAAGCCAACTCCACGACCAAGATTCCAAGAACTCAGGGAGATGTTGGGAATTAGATATATAATTTTAATATATTAAGTGTATTGTTTAAGGGGAAGTGTTGAATGTAAACAACACACCCTGTATTATGTAGATTATAAGTAATATTAGTCACACTGTAGTACAGGAGACGCTGAATAGGCATTTCATATTTCTATAACATATTCGTTCTATGTAGTAGCCTGTAGGACGATTAGTCGTTGTTTTATATTACGCCTCGGAGCACTATAGTTATTCGTGTCAATTATACATATTATTATATTATTACATATATCCGATCTTATTTCATTTACCTTAGCTTCTGTTTATCTGTGTACATCAACATAAATATTACTGTTTAATAGGCAAAATAACTAAAATGATTTACACATTATAACTTTAAAAATATAGTTATTAGTTATGGTTAGGTTCACTATATTTTATAGCTAATGCAGTGTTTAATGTTTGAATCAATTAAAAAATATAGTTAAAATAGCATATTTTAGTTCGAATAACTATAATAACTTGACTATAATATTTTAGTAAATCTGATTAATCCCTATAGCGATTATAATGTACAGTCAATCCTACTATTTTTATAGTACAGACAACTGTTTTGTTTTTTCCGTGTAAATCGTGTTTAAGTAACAACTATCGAACTATCCCACTATTGACTAAATAAATATTTTATAATAATAATATTTTTACTATCGATGTATTAATACGCGATGTATACGCGCCGTGTACGCACTCCTATTGTTTATGTATACGCGCTACCATTATTATTATTATTATTATCGTTACGCGCTCGCGTAGTATCATTTTATTTATATTACGTGGACGCGTAAGTTTTTAATACACTATATTTTAACATTTTTGTTACTTATCCTTATGTTTTAATATATATAGGTACCTAGGTGCATTTTATATTATACTGTAAAAACTCTTATGCTGGGTTGTATAAAATTGATTCATTTAATCGTTCGATAAAACTTAAGCAACCAACTACGGGCCACCACACGGAAAAAAAAATTACTATAATATTATAGTTAAACAAATTATAGTAAATATAACTGTTTAATAGGCAAAATAACTAAAATGATTTACTCGTTATAACTATAAAAATATAGTTATTAGTTATGGTTAGGTTCACTATATTTTATAGTTAATGCAGTGTTTAATGTTTGAATCAACTAAAAAATATAGTTAAAATAGTATATTTTAGTTCGAATAACTATAATAACTTGACTATAATATTTTAGTAAATCTGATTAATCCCTATAGCAATTATAATGTACAGTCAATCCTACTATTTTTATAGTACAGACTTATTTTTTCCGTGTAAATCGTGTTTAAGTAACAACTATCGAACTATCCCACTATTGACTAAATAAATATTTTATAATAATAATATTTTTACTATCGATGTATTAATACGCGATGTATACGCGCTCCTATTGTTTATGTATACGCGCTACCATTATTATTATTATTATTATTATCGTTACGCGCTCGCGTAGTATCATTTTATTTATATTACGTGGACGCGTATAATATATGAATACGGAAACATTATGTTATTATTTATATAGGTGTACATACAAGGCTGGGCATTAACGAGTTAAAAGTTAAAATTAACTCTTTTTTCCAAATTAACTTTTAACTTGATAAGTTACTTTTTTTTTCAAGATTAACGTGTTAACTTAAAGTTAATTTTACTTAAAAATTATCTAAATTAAGTTAATATTCGTCCAAAGATGCAAATTTTTGAATGGGTTTTTGCTTTGATGTATTATTTTAATTTTCCCCAGTAACTTTCTCGAGCGTAAAGAAAAACTATCTAATAAACCATATTATGAGTCTGGAATTTTTTTATTTTGCAAATTAGCAAATTTTAACTTTATTCTAAGTTAAGTTACTTTTTTTTCAAAGTTAACTTTTAACTTAACGAGTTAACGAAAAAAAATACGAGTAACTTTTAACTTACTTAACTTATTATTTTAAAATAATTTAACTTAACGAGTTAAAAAAAATCGTTAACTTGACCAGCCTTAGGTATATAGTCTGATAGTCACAGCTCGCTACAATCCTTACAAAAACATTTAACATAAATATCTAATTTTAAGGTTTGAGTTCAAATATTTTACTCATCAAACAACATTTTTTGCAAATTAAAGTTCAAAGACATGCAGCAACTTGTGTAGTTTAATTTACATCATTATATAATAATAATTAGCTGTATTAGTTAAAATTAATAAAATACAAATTATAAAATGTTTAGTATGAAAAGGTTCTACAATATTGGAACCTATATTCATCCTAAAATAAAAAAAATATATTTGATTAGAATTTTTTCATCCATTATTTTTATTATTGTTAGCTGAATAATTTTCAGAATAATGCTTTCTCATTGCTACCAATCTTCTAAAACACGAAACAATGTAATAATTATGATTTATGAAAACATCAAAATCTGTATCTCGATCGTAAAATTCTATTGAATGTAGACAAATACGTAATAATTAATAGGTACTATTGGAAGAGATTAATTTAATTAGAGTCTTTTCATACTAACGTAGGTATGGTGCCATTGACCGAGCGTTTTCAATTTGATTAAATTGTGTTTATAATTTAATTTTTGGCCATTTAGAACCTTTTACTTTTAAAAAAAATCGTCAATAATGATCCTATAATCATAAATGCTAGTTTAAAAAATGCGACTTTGCATTCTACACCCATTTTAGTTAAAAAGTGACTTTCATTCTACACCCACGATTATTCTTCATTTAAAAATCCAGTTTTGTCAACATTTTAAATTTAATGTCTAAAAAAAAAGAATTGTTATAATATTGTTGGTTAGATTTTTTGGTTTCAGAAAGAACTATATCCATGAGAAATTCCATATTCGATTTTAATGCCCTACATACATAAATTATAGTTGTATACATTTATAACAACAAAGTAATTAAAATGTGTACCTGTTACCATTCGGTATTTAAGCTCAACGATTAAAATGTATTAATAACGATAGTAATTTATAAAAAAAGGTGGGTAAGTAGATGTCGCTCTGCTGTACAGTAGGTCCCAGTATATCCCATGGGTACATCATAGAATAATAATAAACTTGTACAACATAAGTATTTTTACCACTGATTATCATCATTATTGTGGTGAATGGTGATAGCGTAAATTACGTTTTTACATTTTCCTTTATAACTGTTATGAGCACGCGCAATTATAGATAGTAGGCTACCTATTTATCCATAATATAAACATAATATTATATGTCATATAATATTGCAGTGATCCACAATATTAGATACTCTATACTCGTATTTATCTCTATGTTATAAGGAACTATATCATATTATTATTATCTTCAATTCAGCGTTTCCGCATAGTTAGCGAATTTAGTTGTCACCTATTGTTATTGGTTTTTTGAATGATAATGCACCCAAGCAAAAGAATGCAGAGTAACTTGGATGTTGAAGATAAATAAAATATGTTTGAATTTAGAAACACCAGCTAAAGAGCCTAAAGAGGGTGATATATTAGGTATATTATAATTATTTATCAGGCATGCTTTTGGGGATTTTTTTTCAGATTAATATGTTACGAGTAATAATAAATAAAAAATAACGTAATGGTAGGTATAAATAAATAAAACACTTTTTAAACACGTTCTCAGACATTTCAAGTGGTCTACAATTTTCACAGTTACACTCATAAATACATAAATGCTATATTGAGCTAGATTTTCGAAATATTTTTTTTAAAATACATACACTTTTCTTTTTTATATTCAAATATACCTCTTTATATTATTAGTTGAGGTAATTACCAACACAAAAAATGTTTTATTTTTAAGCTTTATGATTTATGAGAAGAAATTTGAAATTCAGCAATAAATGGGTTATGGAAAATACGACATTGTCAACAAATCTAGACGCGTGTATATGACCATACTAATATTTTTTTAAATATAGTATATAAAAATATATTTTTCTAAATTTAATCAATTAATTTTATAACTTAAGAACATTTATTTTATAATCGCTCGGAACTACAATAGTCAGTAAACATACATTTTTATCCTCATAATATATTTTCTCTTTATTAATTAATAAACTGTTTAGAAACATAAAATTAGATTATTTGCATAATGCAATATATTGTGTTTTATCAACTTTATTTTTAATCATTTTTAAAAATTAATTTTAAAATATAAAACTTTATGTTCCTTCAATTTTTTTTATTTGAAGTTGAACATAAAAAGGCAAGCTATATACTACAATTCTTTTATAATTAAGCTTATTATAATACTTTTGCCATAAAAACTTTGAAAAATTTAAAAATTTAAAAATAGCTCGAAAGTTAAATTCAACTATAATAGAATCATGACATAATTCAAGTATTAAATACCACGAAAAAACCGTTAATTATTTTGGTCGGGAATAGGTTTTGGTTATAAAACCATGATTGAAAATACGAGGTAACCGCTTTGATGTTAATATTTAGATATTTTCTTGATTACCGATAACCAATAATCACTTCCAGCATTCCAAAACTAAAAGCGGTTATCGGTTTTCGGTTCTAAAATTTATGGTTTTTACCGGTTTTCGTTACAAACCGGTTGCCGGTTGCCTGCCTTTAATGAAACGTGTACATGTATTTGTTGTAACTATAAATTTATAGTTTACGTTTGATACCTTTAAACTTAAACTTTGAGGATTATCTTAAAAACTAACACAATATATGTATTGTAAAAAAAAAGTAGATAGGTAATAGTTTGAAAAAGGACATTTAAATTTAGTTACAGTGAATATTGTATGAGTATCAATAACGATGAAAACATATTTTGAGACTTTTATATTCCCCAAATAGCATAAATATAATATTGTAATATTTCATGCATAAATATTAAACTTGAATATTTTTTTAAACATTTTTCCCATTATCCTGATGTATTTTTACATAAGTACATTTTATTTCGGAAAAAAAATAAAAATGCATGTGTGAAGGGGTTAGTATAAAATGAATAGTAGTAGATTAATTAAAAACAGTTGAATTTAATTTCACGAGTTATATAAATACATTTTTGTTTCAGTGAAATTTACTGTAATGGAATATTACTGCATACGATTCAAATGCTTAAAGTATTCAACGATTCTAAAACATTCGTTGATATGAAAATTCAGAATTCCCCTAAGAGCGATTTCGATGATAAGATGGAACATGTGTGGGACGAAAACCCTAATACAACCCACATGGAGAATTTGGAGAAAACTTCGAAAAATAAGATTCTGAATTTGAAAAATGGACTCCCACCGATTGGATTATAATACCAAAATTCGTTAATAGTATTAAAGATGAAAATTTAAAAAATTGGACAGTAAAAATAAATTAAATATGGAAAGGTCTTGGTGACGTACGTTTAAATCCTGATCTGTAGTCAACAAAAGTTTTTATCATCAAAATTTGGTTGCTGATTTTTTTCCATTTTTACTAATTGTTACGTTGTGCTTATTTACCCAGTATTTGAATTCAACCTCCAATTCATGAATGTTTTCAATAACGAATTGCTTATCATTTGTTGAATCTAAATAACTCTTCACCATTGAGGTGATCATGGGTGATTGAGACCAAATTTGCTTAAATCCTTGGTTAAGACCACTTAGCATAATAATCTCGTCCTCCGTTTGGAACATGTCCAAAATTTTTTATCATTGAAACATAGTTGCTGATCATTAGTTACAGTAGTTAGTAACAATAGTTATCCAGAATGAATCCCAGTAGTATATTTCACGACTCGTCGAAAATTCACTTAAATTCTGACCGGTATATGTTCCAAATCCATTAATTTGTTCAATTGTACCAGTTGATACAGAATGTACCACCTGGTACAATCAATGGATTTGGAACATAAATTATTGAATACCGGTCAGAATTTAAGTGAATTTTCGACGATTCGTGAAATATACTACTGGGATTCTTTCTGGATAACTATTGTTACTAACTACTGTAGCTAATGATCAGCAACTATGTCTCGACGATAGCAAATTTTGGACACGTTCCAAATGGAGGACGAGATTATTATGCTAAGTGGTCTTAACCACCCGTGATCACCCCAATGATGAAAAGTTACTTAGATGCGACCAATGACAAGCAATTTGTTATTGAAAACATTTATTAATTGGAGGTTGAGCTCTAATATTGGATAAATAATCAGAACAAAACAATTAATAAAAATGGAAAAAAATACATGTTAGCAGTGTACAAGGATTCGTCAACAGGACCACGACCCGAATCATACAAGTAAATTCAGTTTTGTATTTCATAGAAGTTATCTCAAATTTAATTTACAGCCTTATAAATTCATGTTACTGAATATTTTTGACTGAACACTAGCATGAGTAGAATTAATAATTCACGTTTTTTTGTTATTTTTATTTTTTTTTATTATTATTTTTCTGTAGCACTGTTCATCTTTATATTAGGCACTTACCTATTTTCCTACGAATCATATATCTTTATTTACTTAGGGTTATTAGTAAATATCTACATTTCAAATTTTTTAATTTCAAAATATGTTTTGTGTTATAACAGGAAAAACATCACAAAAGCACAACCCCTTAAAACTGAAAGTGAAAAATAAAACTTTTATTCCGAGCTCAATGCTGCTGTGGAATCTAGGTGGGACTTTTCCAGTCGTCGGTTCATCCTCAATGGAACATATGAAGGTAAATAACTTACTAGTTTCTGTATTTATTAAATATATATATGTATTTCAATAATCGGTAAAAAAAGTTTCCTCTGTTACGTAATAGTAACAACAAAATAAAATAAAAACGCAATTTATTTTAAAACAATAGATTTGGGCTCAGCGTACTTACTTATCTGCACTTAGCTTTACTGGACATATTTCCTTATATAGCTCAAGCGGATATTATGTATATATATATGGTTTTTGTTTCTTACTATCATTTATATTATTTTACAAAATACACTTTTATTTTATAAGCCTATATGTTCATATTTTGATTTTTGTAACCTATTTATACCAGGATACCACGCGTGTGCCGGAAATCGTGTTGGTATTATATAACAATACATTAATTATATTTACCTGTAGAATAAAATCTATAGTTTGAAAAAATAATCACGATACTTTTAATAGTGAATTAAGTTAAAAAAATCTAAGTTTTGTTATTTTTCTTAAAAAATACTTAACTGGTATGCTCATTATGACACTTAACAAACAAATTAACTTTTGATGATTTCTCAAATCTCTTGTAATGTATTACTCTGAACAAATATGTTATAACATTTTATCGTTATTTCTTTCATTGAATTACAAATTTGATTCGAGCCTTTGTAGCTCCCCTTATACATTTTTCTTAATTATAACTAGTTCACATAAAAACATCCTTAGGCTAGCATGTAGTGTTAAATTCATTAGTTCATTCGGAATACATACAAACTACCTAAATATTATAAATTAAAAATGCATGTTGGATTTATAATTACATTACTTTTACAGACATTTTTTGATTAGGTGGGTATTATAAACAGAAATCTTATTCCAATTGCTTAAAATAATGATATTTTTGGTATACCAACTATAATTTTAAAATCGTACCAATAGTGTAAGTTACATCATATTATATTTTATAGCCTATAGGCTAGGCATTAACGAGTTAAAAATTAAAATTAAGTTAAAACGTTAAGCTAATAGTAACCAAGTTAAATAATTCGTTACTTTTTTTGTAACTAATTTTTAACTTAATTGTTACATATTTTTAAACAAATTTAACGTGTAAACTTCAAGATAATTGTATACAGATTTATTTGAATTAAGTTAAATTTTTAATTGAATACTAACAATTTATTTATAATTTTGTTACGTTATGAAATATTGGATAGGTATTATAATTCATAACAATTGTATTGATTTGTGCAGATTAAAGATTATTTTCTATTGATATATAATAGGTATTACTATAGGTTATTAATAGCTGGTTCACGTGACAAAAAAAAATTAGGTAGCTTGTCATTTTGCCCGCCTATTATATTTATTATGTAAATAATAATTGTCATAATATATTATGAACATAGTTCTAACACAGATCATTCAACAGATCATTGGACATTTTCTTATAATTATTTTTATTGATGTAAAAATGTGATATAACAATAGTTAAAATTTATGTTAAGTCATTTTAAAATGTATGCTGTATAGTCATATAATATAATTTCCGATTTCGTATATTATAATATGGTGGTTAAGTGGATGTCACTCTGCTTTATAGAGGTTACAAGTGGGTCACTGTATAATGGATAGTAGTAAATTTGAATCCAATGATATAATACCATTGTATAAGAAAAACGATTCTGAGCGAAAACGGTCAGTCAGCCTATGTATTTTTATATTTTTGAGATTTTTTGGTTACAGAATAACCTACTTACGTGGAACCTTGTCGTGAGATTTCTATGCTTAGCTATAAAAGTTGAACATTTTTAACTACAAAATCAATTTTAAATTTTAAATTTGATAAATGTTGTCAAAAATCGAACTTTAAATGCGTATGAAAAAAAAATTGCGCCTTTTTATTTTTAATATTTTTCAACTGCTACTTAAGCAATATACCAGGAGCCATGTATTAAATTTTGACGCTTTTTGGATAACATAAATAAAATTAATGTTATCAGTTTGAGAACATTAGGATTTTTTTAGTTTTTTCATTTAATTATTAAAAACTATTGGTAAACGCTATCAAAAAAACAAAAACGCTACGACACAGATAAAGTTGTTCCCTATGCGTTGTGGAATGTTGGTAATTCTACTATAAATACCGAGGGACTGGTTCTATCCCGCGTAAAACAGTTTTTTGCTATGTTGTAAGACGGAGACAACGCATGTGGGTATAGCGTCCTCTTAATATTATTACTATAACATTATCATAAACTATATTATAAAGGTTGTACTTATACAAGCGACTACATCTTGTTGTATTTCTACAAATTTTGAAAAATGAGAGTGAATTATGTAAATTAACGAAAATGACAAAATTGAGCTTGGATAAAAATTAATAAAATATATATATTATATTTGTGCGTCCTATAGAGCTTATACATTTTCATGGCCTTCAAAATAGGCTTCTCTGTATCTATATTATAATATGGTCAATTAAAGCTTGATAATAGTTATTAGTCAACAATATTATATCATGACTATAATATGACCACCACGGTGGATGGTTGTATTATTTTTGTTAACATCGGTATCTATATATTTGCATCTAATTTATTTTTTTTGTAAATATAATAAAATCACTTTATTTTTTTGCGAACCGTTTTATAAGTTTAAACAAAGCTTAAAGTGTCGATCAGCAGGTAGGTACCTACAGAACTACATTGTAGTTATTAATATTTCAACAATATAAAGAACTATCGTAAATACTAGGACATTTAAGTCTATAATGACAGCATTTTAAAGATCATTATTACAATTATAAATATTACCAGTTTTAATTTCAAAAAATCCATACATTTTTCTAAACCATTATTAGGTACTGCGCGTGTTTCGTGCGGCATGCCTCAAGACCGACCGAACGATCCACTTTTATAACGATAATACGTTACCTTATAATCCTACATAAAACCTAGTATGTCATAAACGATATGTACCTAAAATGTATCATCACGTTAATTATACTCAATTGGTGCACGTTTTATTTTTTATATTTTTTATAGAAACACGTCCACAGCGATTAATATGAAGCATATTATTAGTTTTATTTTATTTTAATCAGTCATGCACATAATTAAAACTTGATCCCGAGTTTGATAGTACGACGTCTCAATGAATAAAATGTAATAATTAGGTACTTATCATTCCTGATTAAGATAGTTTCTGGTTTACATAATACCCACATTGGTTGGAAAATGATTTAATTTTAGATTCTGAGTGGAGCGAATAATGAATTCATTTTACAATGATGTGTGTTTTTTAAATAAATTTTTTATTTTTGTGTCTGTCACCACCAAAATCGATTTTTGTTTTTGGTGTAACTGTAGAAAAAATGAACGCATATACACGAAATGTTCACTGGTTGTTTATATTTGCATTTTCTATACACGATACAATTTTCAAAATATTTTGATTTGTTTTGAACTGCTTAAGAACATTTTCAGTTTCCAATTTTATTAGTCTTTTTTCTATGAATGTCAATAAAACTTTATTTGTTGAGTAAAAAAGCTTGAAAATTCAGTACAAGGATCCTACTATATTGTTACAATGACATTTGAAAATTATTAAAAATCCTTAGTCACAGTTTTTTTTATAAGCATTTAAATCTTGACAAAACACTGAAAATAAGGAAATTATTTTGAGTTGAGAATTGATACAAAATTTTTAAATCTAAGATTTGAGCATGTACTACAAGATTACTCATAACTTGGTCTACTTTTATAAAAAAAAAAAATGTCTACAAGCAAATCAAATTAAATTTTTATAAGAGTTTGAAATCCATATTTTTAAAATATTGGATATTCACTCGGTTTCTCATGTAGCAATTTTGTTATTTTGTTGTAATTCAAAAACGAATAACTGTAAGCACATGAAAATTTCACTGAATGTTAATTTTTTCATGTCCTATGCACCAAACAATTTTGAAAATATCTCGACTCTTTTTGAGCTGTTTATGGACATTGTAAATTTTCAAATTTTTTTTAGTTTTTTTTCTATAAATATCAATAAACTTTTATTTGTTGAGTAAAAAAAAGTGAACATTTAATACAAGGCTCCTGATATATTGTTACAATAGCAGATGAAAAATATTAAAAATACATTGGCACAATTAAAGTTCGAATTTTGATAAAATTTATCAAATTTAAAATTTAACAATTATTTTGTAGTTAAAAATGTATAAAATGTTCAACTTTTATAAGGATTGAAAATTTTAAACAAGGTTCCACGTAAATAGGTATATAGGTAAATGACTTTATTAGTAATAATAACATGAAATATACTTGGTAATATTATGGACTGACACAACGTCTTCGCTCAGAATTGTTTTTCTTATACAATGATATTATAATATCATTGAATTAAAATTTAACACTATCCATTACAGTGACACACTTGTAACCTACTATACAGCAGTACGACACCTACTTGCCCACCTTTTTACTTTTTAATCTAATTTTCAAATTTTAAAATATAATATTTGAACTCAATTGTAAATGAGTGAGTATTATATTATACGTTTATCAGAATAATACGGATGAGGGGAGTTAGATAAAGTTTCACTTGTCTTAGATTATGATGTGGTCAAAAATGTTGCATACCTACAATAACTGATGTCATTGTATGATTGCAGGAAACACCTTAAATTCAAAAACTGTGTCAATCGTTCCGGCAGATCTAAACGCATTAGTGTATTGGAGTGCAAAGAAATTGAGTGATTTCTACAGGGATATGGATGTCACCGTCAAGACAAAGGAATATGAAAATAATGCAGAGCAATGGAAAGATGGAGTTACGGAAGTACCTACTCGCAGTTACGGAGGACATCGGCTCGTGGCTAGAATTTGATATGTTAAATAATATAAAACGAAATTATTTAGTAACATATCACCGCTATAAACAGGTTGTTTTGAAAAAAAAATCGGATTACTTTGTACCAAGGGTTCCAAATTATTTAAATAAGGAAAAAAACTGTAGTTTTATGGGGGTATACCAAATTACCAACCACTTAATGAATAAATAATAATATAGCTATGTGAGTAAAATAAAACCGATACAAAGCGAAATTATTTTTACCCCACTAACATATTATTTCCACTATGACAGGCTGTTTTGAAAAAAACAAAAGAGATTACCTTGTATCGGGAGTTCTAAATTATTTAAATAAGGAAAAAATACTAAAGTCTGATGGAGGTATACCAAATTACCAACCACCTTTAAGGAATCCAAATAACAGTGGGATTGTCCCAACGCATGACCACCGCTGCAGTATTTAACTGTGATGGCGTTCGACAATGCGGGGAACAAAGAAGCGAAATTCATGGCGTCAGAAATTGCTAATAAATGGATTTGCACCAACTACGTGGTGTACAAAAGAAACTGCACCATGTTTGAAAAAGTAAGTTTGAATTGATGGCTTTAACGGAATAACACAATTTTTATGGTGGAAAGTGGTTACTGTGTATACTGCGTATACTGTGCAGTATGTAAAACATAAAATATTATCTACCCATCAATATCCATTTAATTAAGCGCTTTTTGAAAATACATTTATATTTATCGTTCACAACAATCATAACCGTCGTAATTATTTAAAAGAAACACTTAAAGTAGCCAAACAAAATACGTGTGCAAACATATCGATTGCGGTCTACAGGACGGTAATTAAAAATGGTTCAGACTGATTGGCTGATATAGGCGAGGGGTTCACGTGAGTTGTAGACTGATGTAATTGTTTTTAATATTTGTTACTAAAAGTCTACAACTGAAAACTTATTTGAATAAATCATATTGTCATTGGTCGTCGTGTATACCTACCATAGTTCGCCACATGTTTTGACACTACCGATTGGATGCAGCTGGACAAATAGGTTCAAGTACAGGCGATTACACAGTACAGAACGGCTTTGGATGGACAAACGGAGTAGCATTAGAATTTATGCACAAGGTACAACTCCACAGCGTCGATCGAAAGTTGGAAAATAACGGCACGAAGCTGCTTTGATGTACTGTCTAATCTAACCATTTTCGTACAATGATATTAAGTAAATATAGACAATTAAGTGAAAAGTGTACGACGCTTGACAGAACTGACAAAAGCTCATTTGCTTTTACATTACCTAATTAAAACATGATTTCAAAGTATTATTATTTGAAATGGTTGGATTAGTCAGTTCATCAAACCAGTGTTTTGCTGTTATTTTCCAATTTTCCAATGATGCTGTGGACTTGTATGTCTGCAGAAACTCTAGTACAATTCCGTTTGACCAACCAAATCCATTCTGTATTGTGTACTCGCTTTTACTTGAACCTATTTGTCCAGCTGCATCCAATCGGTACTGTCAAAACATGTGGCGAATTAGTGTACACGAAACCAATTACCACTCGTTTTACACTGCACAGTTTACGGATACACAGTAACCGTTTATAAATATAAATGTATTTTTATAGTTCACAACAATCATAACCGTCGTAATTATTTAAAACAAATACTTAAAGTAGCCAAACAAAATACGTGTAAATATCGATTGCGGTCTGCAGGACGGTATTAAAAGTCTACAGCTAAAAACTGATTTAAATAATTAATCATATTGTCATCGGTCGTCGTGTACCTATGCCTACTATAGTTCGCCACACGTTTTGACAGTACCGATTGGATGCAGCTGGACAAATAGGCTTAAGTACAGGCGAGTACACAATACAGAATGGCTTTGGATGGGCAAACGGAGTAGCACTAGAATTGAAGCAGATTTACAACTCCATACCTTCAATCGAAAGTTGGATAATAACAGCACGAAATTTCTATGATGTGCTGTAAAATTGGGTAACTTTGATAGTTGTTTACTGTTTTATGACAATTTTACTTTTTATTTTATGGATAACTTCTGTAGTATTAACGATACAACTCTCAAAATTAAATATTACCTACAGCTAGTTATGGTCAATATTTTAACGTTTTAATTTTTAAATTTCTGATGTTTTCTTTTGAGATATCAATCTTTTAAATATGCTATCAAAGTTTTCCACTATTTTGTGTAACTTTGATAGCATAGTGATATCAAAGTTACCCCATTTTATGAAAAAAAAATTAAATCAACATGGCACTCTGACGAATAAAAATATATGTATATCAAAGTTACTTCCCGAAATCAAAGTTACCCCATTCTACTTTACTTACTAATCTAACCATTTTCGTACAATGATATTACGTAAAAATAAGCAATTAAGTGAAAAGTGTACGACGCTTGACAGAACTGATAGAAGCTCATTTGTTTTTACATCAATTAAAACATGATTTCAAAGCATTATTATTTGAAATAGTTAGATTAGTCAGTTCATCATAGCAGCTTTGTGCTGTTATTTTTCAATTTTCTATTGAAGTCGTGGAATTGTATATCAGAAATTCCAGTACAATTCCGTTTGACCAACCAAATCCATTCTGTATTGTGTACTCGCCTGAACTTAATCCTATTTGGTCAGCTGCATCCACTCGGTACTGTCAAAACATGAGGCGAATTAGTGTACACGACAACCAATCACAATGCGTTTTACACTGCACAGTATACGAATACACAGTCACCTCTTTCCACCATAAAAATTGTCTTGTACCGTTAAAACCATCAACTCAGACTTATTTTTTCAAACATGTTGCAGTTTCTTTTGTACGGCACGTAGTTGGCGCAAAATTATTTGTAAGCAATTTCAGAAGCCATGTTTTCACTTCTTTTCTCCCCCGTATTGTCTAATCCCATCACTGTTAAATACTGCAGTGGGGGTCATGCCATGGGGTAATCCCATTGTTGTTTTGATTCCCTAAAGGTGGTTGCTAATTTGGTATACCCCCAGCAGACATCAATTTAAATAAATTAGAACCCTCGATACAAGGTGATCAGTTTTGTTCTTTGCATAACACCCTGTCCATAGTGGAGATAATATGTTAGTTGGGTAAAAATATTTTTGCTTTATATCGGTTTTATTTTACTTACATAGCTGTATGTTTAATATTATATGAAATACTTGTATACAAATTTGATCGCTATATTTAATGATAAAAATTAGTTAGAACAAAAAATATATTTATGAAAAAAATTCGTAGATTTATATTAATTGATTATAATATGAAGCTAAAAAAATGTAGGTACTTATCGTTTAAATTCCATTAGTTATAACTAATTAAGTTATATTGGCATCATCACATTATAAAAAATAATATTGTACAACTTAAAACTATGTTTTTCTATGTATATTGTATATTGTATACAAATAAATTATAATATTGTACATTTTTTGACATTTGACAACATCGTATATGTATATAATGTATGCATGATAAAAAAAGTTATCAAATTCAATTTGTATTATTTTGTCTATATAATATTGTATTGTATTTGTTTTATTTATTTAACTGTTGTATTATTTTATGAATACTATTTATATTATATTGTATTAATCATTGTATTGATTATTAAACTATTTTTAATATTTAAATGAATATTATCCTAAGTCCTAACCGCAAGTGCCACCATAAAAGCATTGACCGTAACTGTGCTGACCGCATCAGTTCCGGAATCAGTATCATCGACCGATATAATATGTTTGGAGGGTAAAAATAAATTTTCAGTAAACATTTTTTCATTACAGCGGTGTATTTTCGGGCGAATGTAAGTTCCCACACGAGATATAGCAGGTAAAAATTACCTTTCAATCAATTAATTCAATTTTGAATTGAATCTAGTCCGTATAATATATAATAAAAATTAATAATATAATGTGTATAATAATTGTATATGTATAAAATAAAAATAATAATAGAAAAAATCAAATTTTATTAGGTTTATTGCGATAGCTCAAACACTTCACATAGTCATACTGTGTAATTTTTTGTAAGTTATAATCTGAAATTTTATTATTTATATAGTTTCGTTTTTCTTCTGTTTTTTTACTTATTTTTTGAGGTCTATTTAATTCTGATGTTCTTATCTTTATAAAATAATTATACACAGTATGACACTATGACTCTGTGAAGTATTTGAGCTTTCGCAATAAGCCAAATAAAATTTGATTTTTTTCTATTATTATTATTATTTTATACCTAAAAAAATTGAATTGGATCTTTTTTATCCAATACAAAAACAAAACAAATTTTAACCACACCAATTTCGTTTAAGTTGTCATTCCTAAGTCTTAATAACTTAACTTACGTACAGGTGTAATTTTTTCCGTGTGGGAACTTACGTACGGGTGTATTTTTTTTCGTGAGGGAACTTACATATGTACTCGCTTACCTGCTATGTTTCGTGTGGGAACTTACCAAACCTGGGTTGTGGTTGGAAGGATGGAAAGATACCAGGTCGTTTTGAAAATTATATGAAGGCTTGAAAAAAAATCGTTAAAAATCAGCACAACCACTGTAACAATAACTGTAAAACGATATTACCTATACTGAAAGTATCATATATTTAACATCCAAATAATTTCAAACTTCTAAAGTTATAAAAAAAATCAATTGAAACACCAGAATACTTCTGGAACTGTGATAAATAACTGTTTTGAACCTTAATATAAAAAAATTGATTACTGCTTAAAGTTGTAAATATAACATTTTATTCAAATACATCTAATACCAGCTACCTATATGTTATTCGGTACAAGTACGTTGATCAACCAAAGTTCTCTTTTATCTAATAGCCCTATGATAGGAATATATAGGCATCGTTAGTAATTAAGATTTACAGTATGAGATGTATAAATAATATTAAAAGTATCAAAGTAAAATATATGGTGTTATGAAATTAAAGATATAATGTTACCTATAAATCATACTTAAGTTTTTAAACATGAATAGATGCATATTAATATAGACACTTAAATAAGTATTAATAATAATTAAAATTGTTTTTGATGTTTAAAAACATTTATTGTGACTTATATTAAATCGTATAGGTATTTAAAATTAAAATACCTACGTTTCCCTTTAATAAAATAGAATACATGCTATTAGGTAGGTACCTATATCTAATTTAAAATGAATGTTCATTATATGACAATGATAGGTTAAATGATTGAATATTGTGTAAGTGTTTTTTTATTTTTATCCTAAATTAATAATTAATGTTTGTAATAGTACATGCAATATAATGTACCAAGTAATTTTGAAATTACCTTATTATTATATATTTTAGATTCTGAGCGGAGCGATGAATGCATTGAATTTACAATGATGTGTGTTTTTTAATTTTTAATTTGTGTGTCTATCACCACCATTTGGGGTAGTAAAACTGCTATATTATTTTGTTGTAATTCAAAAACGAATAACTGTAAATAGGTACATGAAAATTTCACTGAATCTCCTTTAGAGATTCTCTTTTTCTACACCATAAAATTTTGAAAATATTTTGACTCTTTGTGAGCTGTTTACGGGCATTGTCAGTTATCAATTTTTTTATATTTTAGATTCTGAGTGGAACGATGAATGTATTGATTCTACAATGATGTGTGTTTTTATATTTTTTTTTTATTTTTTTTTTTGTGTCTGTGTACACGATAAGTACCTAGTCGAAATAATGCTTCGATTTTCAACTTCAGCACCTTTTTCGATTGGAAAGTGAATATCATTGGTGTATTGGGAGGTCAAAATTTAAAATTCCTAGTAATTTTCAAAAGCGCCAAGAAAAACAAAAGAAAAATTAAGGAAAAACGGGAATTTTTACGCAAAATCGATTTTTCACAAAATTGAATTTGGTTTTTGTTGTAACTTTAAAACAAATGACCGTATATACATGAAATTTTCCCTGGTTGTTTATATTTCCATTTTCTATACACCATAACATTTTCCAAATATTTTGACTTATTTTGAGCTGTTTACGGACATTGTCAGTTTCTATTTTTTTTAGTTTTTTTTTCTATAAATATCAATAAAATTTTATTTGTTGGAAATAAAGCATGAAAATTTAATACAAGGCTCCTGCTATATTTTTACAATAGCGGTTGAAAAATATTAAAAATACATAGGCACAATTTTTTTTTATAAGCATTTAAAGTTCAAATTTCGACAAAATTTATATAATTTATAATTTAATAATTATTTTGTAGTTAAAAATTTATAAAATGTTCAACTTTTATAGCTAAGGATTGAAAATTGAAAACAAGGCTCCACGTAAATAGATTACATATAAATTACTTTATGCACAATAATATCATCAAATATAGTTAGTAAAATCATAGTCCGACTGACCGTTTTTGCTCAGAATCGTTTTTCTGATACAATGATATTATATCATTGAATTCAAATTTAACACCATCCATTACAGTGACCCACTTGTAACCTACTGTACAGCAGAGTAACATCCACTTACCCACCTTTTTAGATTCTGAGTGGAGCGATGAATGTATCGATTTTACAATGATGTGTTTATTTATTTTTGTGTCTGTCAACGCGGTTTGGTAAAACAGTAAAACTGCTCCAATTTACTTCAACAGTACCTATCTTGTTCGATGGGAAAGTAAAGTTAGTCGGTGCATTCGGGAGGTAAAATTTTCAAATTCCCAATAATTTTCAAATACACCGGGCAAAACAACATAAAATTAAGGAAAAACTGGATTTTTTACTCAAAATTGGTTTCCCACAAATTTTGATTTTTGGTGTAACTCTGAAACAAAATGTATGCATTTAATGAAATTAAATATACATGAAATTTTCCCTGGTTGTTTATATTTCCATTTTCTATACACCATAACATTTTCCAAATATTTTGACTTATTTTGAGCTGTTTACGGATATTGTCAGTTTCTATTTTTTTTAGTTTTTTTTTTCTATAAATATCAATAAAATTTTATTTGTTGGGAAATAAAGCGTGAAAATTTAATACAAGGCTCCTGCTATATTTTTACAATAGCGGTTGAAAAATATTAAAAATACATAGGCACAATTTTTTTTTATAAGCATTTAAAGTTCAAATTTCGACAAAATTTATATAATTTATAATTTAATAATTATTTTGTAGTTAAAAATTTATAAAATGTTCAACTTTTATAGCTAAGGATTGAAAATTGAAAACAAGGCTCCACGTAAATAGATTACATATAAATTACTTTATGCACAATAATATCATCAAATATAGTTAGTAAAATCATAGTCCGACTGACCGTTTTTGCTCAGAATCATTTTTCTGATACAATGATATTATATCATTGAATTCAAATTTAACACCATCCATTACAGTGACCCACTTGTAACCTACTGTACAGCAGAGTAACATCCACTTACCCACCTTTTTAGATTCTGAGTGGAGCGATGAATGTATCGATTTTACAATGATGTGTGTTTTTATATTTTTTTTTTATTTTTTTTTTTGTGTCTGTCAACGCGGTTTGGTAAAACAGTAAAACTGCTCCAATTTACTTCAACAGTACCTATCTTGTTCGATGGGAAAGTAAAATTAGTCGGTGCATTCGGGAGGTAAAATTTTCAAATTCCCAATAATTTTCAAATACACCGGGCAAAACAACATAAAATTAAGGAAAAACTGGATTTTTTACTCAAAATCGGTTTCCCACAAATATTGATTTTTGGTGTAACTCTGAAACAAAATGTATGCATTTAATGAAATTAAATATACATGAAATTTTCACAGGTTGCTTATATTCTCATTTTCTATGCATGATAACATTTTCAAAATATTTTGATTTGTTTTAAACTGTTTAGGAAAATTTTCAGTTTCCAATTTTAATAGTCTTTTTTTCTATGAATATCAAGAATTCAAAAGAACTTTATTTGTTGGGTAAAAAAGCTTGAAAATTTAATACGAAGCTCCTACTATATTGTTACAATAACATTAGAAAATTATTAAAAATCCTTACTCACAGATTTTTTTTATAAGCATTTAAAATTCAAATCTTGAGAAAATACGGAAAAATCACGAAAATTTGCAAATTATTTTAAGTTAGAAATTCATACACATTTTTATTTTTAAATCTAAGTTTTGAAAATTGAACACAAGATCCCTCAAAAATTTCTGTACCTTTATCAACAAAAAAAGATGTCAATTGGAAAGTCGAATTAAATTTTTATAACAGTTTGAAGTTTAAATTATTACAATATTTGATATTCATTCGATTTCCAATGTAGCTATTTTCTTATTTTGTTGTAGGTAATTCAAAATCAAATAACTGTAGATACTTGAAATGTATATCATATGTTTATTTTATCAATACCTATACTTTATTTAATTTTCAAAATATTGTAACTCATTTTCAGCTGTTTATGGACATTTTAAACTAAATTGTAACAATATATCAGGAGTCTTGTATTCAATTTTCACACTATTTTAACTAAAAAATACAATTGTATTATATAAGAGCAAATTTGATGATATTATTGTGATTAAAGTAATCTATTTTACTTTCAAGCATTAGTTCAAAAATAGGTAGTTAAACAATTTCATTTGAAATTGTAATTGTATTTATAAAATATAAAAATATACTCCAACATTTTCATATACCTACCCACAAATAATATTTTTCAATTAAAATTTTAAAACAATTTTAAGTTTGATTTTCTATATGAGAATACGGGGGAAAATATAAGCCTACATTTCAGATTAAATGGCTTGGAAACTTTTAAATGGTCAGTTTATTATTAAGGAGCCTGGTGCCAATGTAATTTTGTCCACAAAAATACAGTACTGGAAAATAATGATCTTGTTCTTTAAAATCAACCGAACTTGATAATTTTTTTTTTAACTTATGAAGAGTAATTTACTATAGGCCACAATGAATTCCAATTTTCAATACTTGAAACTCAACCTTTATAATATTTCTTCAAAAATAATACAATTTTAAACTTTTTTTATAAATTAACTAAAATAAATATACAATTGTCTAATAAATAGACTTAAAATTGGCAAATACAATGTATAATATTTATGACTTCATAATATTTGAAATTCCAGATGGTGATAAAGAGTCCCGGAGACGATTTTTTTAATTTCTGCCATTGTTTTTCTTTGTTCTAAGCCCCTTCTCTTTTTTCAGCAATCTATAAAATAAAATATAAACTATTTTGATAAGTAACATACAGTAATATACAAGGTTTTCTATTTAACTTAAGACACTCGTTCTTTCAGGAAATAAATGTATTTACATAATATTAACTCGTTACAAAACAATATTTTTTATCATAAGTATTATACCATAAACCATTTTAGGTTTTTTAACCTTTTGAATTAAAACATACATTTTTAATTACATAAACATAATATTATTTGAAGTATTTCCACATTCATTCGTTGCAGTTTTAAATACCTATAACTAGAAGACTGATTTGTATGCATTAATAAACAACTATAAAGGCACTAAAAAAATCTCAAAAATGCATAAATATATTACTATAAATTATGCACCAAAATGTTCAAATATGCGCTCAAAAATGTATTTATTTTCTAAATGTTTAATTTAAAATTATCGAACACTACTATTAATACATTTCCATAAAATATCTGTATTTTGTAGGTAGTTTTAATCTATGAGAAAAATAGGAATCAATTACGAGGATGCCACACGGACATTTGTTGTCTTCGTCCTACAAGTGCGTAACATAGCAAATTTACGCAAAGCAGATAACGTTTAGCTCTGTTAGTTTAAAAATTAGAATGAATCAACCTATTATGAAACTTAATGGTAAGAACATTATCTGTGTAACCAACATACGAACACAGATAATGTTCTTTCCATAGTTTACGATAGTTCAAATTTTTTTAACAAGTTATCCGTACATATTATAACGTAAATTAAAAATGCTCATAACTCACTTATACTGTAGAATCCTTAAAAAAACAACATACAAACAAAGAATGTTCACACCATCAAGTTTTATAATATGTCAAATTCACTCTAATTTTTAAACTAACAGAGCTAAACGTTATCTGCTAAGCGTAAATTTGCTATATTATGCACTTCTAAGACGAAGACAACAAATGTCTGTGTGGTGTCCTCTTAACATCAAAAAAGTATCCTAAAAGGAATTTACTTAGGTAGGTACCTACCTAAATAATAATTTGTATTTTGTCGGTAGTTTTAATCTATAGGAAAAAAATTAATTCCCTGGGAAAACCGTTTACACTTATGAGTATACGTATTAATTTATTTTGTTATTAATCAAAACTATAAATGTCAAATATGCAAAATATGCGCCATAAAAGTTTCATAGTTAAAATGTTTATGTTATGAAACAAATTTTGTGCCCACTTAGCATAACATACAACCTAACCAGAATAAATATGCAAGTTCATACAAATACGCACTCTAATTATAAATCATAAACTACTCATACAAAATTTTATTTTATTTTATTTAAGTACCCCAAAAACGTTCTGCATTAGAATATGGAACTAAAAATGTATGTTATCACTAAAAAAGTAAACAATTAAAAAATAGGTGAAAAAAAGTAAAAATATGTCGTTTCTGACAACTTAAAAACATGGAAAAAAATATTTTAAAAACATTAATAGTTTTTGAAAGAACAAACGAGTGCCTTATTTTAGGACTTAAGATCTTCCAGTAAACTCACTTTGTTTTTAAAACTTTGAATAGTTTTGTTTTAATCTTCAATTTTTTCTTTCTTTCTTCGCTAATCTCAATTTTTTACCAACCATTGACAGCCAGAACACATATCTTCTAAACTATTTTCAAAATACCATATACATTGTTCAAAGAAAAATCTATCCCTACCATAACATTTTTCAATACTATCGATTTTTTCTAAAAGATCGTCTAACTCTTACATTGTTGTAATAGGCGTTTTATATTCGTATTTCTTGCCATATATTTGTATAGTTGGCACAAAGTTATTATGAAAATTAACTTTCTTCACAGTTACATCATTAGTATCTCGTTGATAAAAACCTGTTACATTTTGTGTATTAAGATGTTCACACTTCCAATATAAATTAGGAAGTAGAACTTCCTTAGAAATTTCAAAAATAAACTCGTGTTCATCCCTTGGAAAATCTTCAGTATTGCAAACATCCATTATAATACATTGAAACAACAAACTTTCAGATGAAGAATCATCAATTGTAATGGAAGTATTATCTGTATTATCTGAAAGGTTATTAATTTTTTCAGTATTTGATTTTAATGTTGGATTTAAATTACAAGTTAAAATGTATTTTAGTAAGAATTTTTTACATAGTACCTAGTACATTGTTTTTTTTCTTCTGGCGACTTGTTCAGCAGCTTCATTATCTATTGGACTTATGAATTGATCTTCACATATACTCAATCGCATTAATTGACACTGGCAACGAATTAGGTTACTGGCAAAACATTCCCAAGTCATTATCTTGAATTAACTAAAATGAAAAATTACCATTTTAAGCATGTTTATCCAACAAAAATAAGTAAGTTTTATATTTTCCGCGGTCATTAAGGATAGTTTTGAAAATTAATATGGAATTAATTAAAATCAAAATGTTTTAATCAATAATTACTTAACATTATTAAGAAACATATATATATATATCTGTATATATAAAAATTTTGTGTCACGATGTATGTTCGCGATAATCTCCGAAACTACTGGATCGATCATGATGAAATTTTTACTATGTGTGTAATTTGGCCGAACTTAAAAGATAGGCTAATTTTAAAAGGGAAAGGATTAATCCCGGGAGGTGCTAAGACGGGAATTTTGAGATTTCAGATGACAATTTTTGTTTATAAATGGTTGCCATGGGTTTTTAATGATAATAATAATAAAAAAAAACTATTTGCTTTACTTTTTAAATATAAATTATAATATAATATCAAACTATAAAAACGTGAAATGAAAATCTCTGTACAGGCTAAACTCTGGAACTACTTATCAGATCTTTTTGATTTTTTTTTTAAACGAAAGAGTATTTCACGAAGAAGGTTTATATGAAAGAAAATTTTAGGTTGCTATTGGTTAATCGGTCATGTTTGTTGATTTGTATTATTATTTTTTGTCAATATACATACATATAATATAATATACAAGAAGATCTGATAAGTAGTTCCAGAGTTTAGTCTGTATAGTTATAGTCTCTGTATTTATATAGTTAGATATATATAAATTAATGTTCTTGGGTAGATTAGACCTCTGGGAAGAAGATAAGTTAATTTACAAAGGGTTAAATTTGTTTTTTTTTATTCATCGGTACGGTTAGATTAGGATAGGATTTTGTATAGGTAAATTGATTATATTAATCCATCGTAGGTAGAATTAAGTAAAACCAATAAACTTGGTATAACTTTGATACTTTAGAGTTAAATCATACACTTATGTACTAACAGCACGGCGGGATCCGCGATCTACCACAGGTAGATTGCCTACCTGATATAATGTACTGCTGCGAATCAGAATTTTTATTCTGGGCAACGGAAAAGTTAAGATAAATTTTGAACACCATACACCGAATATTAAATAACGAATTGAACAAAGTTTGAGTCATACAGAGTTGATACATTTAACGGGCAACGAAGTGCACGGGATCAGCTAGTATATATATATATATATAATATAAAAAAAATTGAATTGTGGAAAATTATGAACTAGTGGTTTTACTACATGGGTTTGCTTTATTCTAATTTATTAATAAAACCTTCTTTCTTATATTAAATCGTAAGAAGTTTATAATATTATTCATTTTTTCTTTTTAAAAAAAAGTTAAAAGTTATTACATTATATAGCAAAATAAAATCTTTTATTTACCTAAACTATAATAATAGAATGCTAATTAATAATTAAAAAGTAAATACAAAGTAAAATAGTAAAATGCTTGAGTGAATCACACAGATCCCTGATTAATTACAGTAGATATTTCCTAACAATTCACTAGTAGTGGCTAATAAATATATCCTCAGAGTTTCCAAAAGAGTACATGCATTGGTGGTCAAACTACTAACTATTTCATAAAAATAAGTGGACAAGAATAGAACTGATATCTAATTAGAAGCACTAAATTACTAAAGAAGAGAAACCAGGACATTGAAGACCTAGGCCCTACATATTCAATAAGGAAAACATGAAAAATCAGACTTTATTGACCATGTTTATTAAAAATATTAATACTTATTT
>CM017801.1:20356701-20414135 GCA_008086715.1 Sitobion miscanthi | reverse complement strand
TCGAGGGAGTACCTAGTACGCACTAGTATAAACCTAGAATTGTGGTGAAACTATAGTAATATCCTATAAAAATATTGAGTCATATATATGTAATTTACTATAGTACTACACTCAATGCGCTAATATCTACTTACCAATATTTCACAATGAAAATTACAATTATATTGACACGCAATTGACCCTGGATTTTTAATTATTTTTTAGCTGTCTAGAGGACATATATGAGGTGATTCTATTATATTTTTCAAGCTTTTGTACCCAACAATAAAATGTAATTGATATTATAGAATAAAACCAAAAGAAATTTTTTTAAATGTTATGGTGTAAGAACATGCTAATTTAAACATGAGTCAAAGTTGCATGTACTACGGTCATTTGTTTTAGAATTATATTCAAGAAGGCAAGAACCAAAATCGATTAAGTCAAAATGATTTTGCGTAAAAATTTCCCGTTTTTCCCTTAATTTTCTCTTGTTTTTCACGGGGCTTTGAAAATTTACTGGGAAACCGTTGACCCCCCAAAGTACTATAGATAACTTCCTAGTCAGAAAGATTACTGTGATGAAAATCTAAAGCACTTTCACTGTCTAAAAGATGATGGACAGTCACACACTAAAAAAAAGTAAAATAAAATAAAAAAACCACAAATCATGGTAAAATCAATAGGTTAAATCCAATCATGCATCCGCTCGAACTAAAAACACTGTGGCTACGGTAAGTAGGAAGTAGGTAATGACTAAAGATATACTATTTTAAAATAAAACCATAGTCTATATTATATTACATAATCATTATAAATGCAATGTTTTCGGAATAAATTGTTCAACGTAACTATTTTTTAAAATGTCATTGTGTAAATAGGTATATAAGATTTATATAGTACCTGTTATATATAACTGATAACCATTACATCTTATTAGTTTTTTCCTATTATTATATTTCTATGGTTACCTAATGATTTTTATTGAAAGACTGAAACATGCAAAGATAAAATATTGAATTACATTGATATAATCAAAACTATTCATTGAAAAGTTAGTTACATAATTGAACTTCTAACGATGGTTAATACTAATTAGTTGTAACTTAAGGTAAAGTAACATACATACTCAGTTATATATATATTGACTAATAATGTGATTACCTATTAGAAATAGAAAATAAAGAACTATTACAAGTTACATAACAATCTGATAAACTACTAATTAGTAATTTACTATACTGAGTACTTCTACCTGAAACGTGATCATTGGCCAAAAGTGTTTGTCTTAAATGGTCGTATTCCAAACTTTCTTCGATTTGGATCCAAGAAGTATGAAAACAAAGTCAAATTTGCTGAACTAAATCGCTCAGGAGCAACGTATAAGCGATGACGCTCGGCTTTTTTTACTTTTCTTTTTCCCACCTATATTTTATCAACTACTGCATTATTTCACTGATATTTAAATATATTTTAAAGTAATTAATTGATTATTAGTGTGATGGATGATAAAAACCGTCGCGGCTATATAGAATACTAATAATAGTATAATATTATGCCAAATAAGCTAATTTCGCCAAGATCGGGTCAAGGTCGCGTTGCGCGAATATCGCTTTCAGCGCGGCCTTGCCCGATCCACCGGTCATTGCCGGATGTCACGATTAGCAATATATCTTATATATATATATAGTATCACCACGAAACCTTAATATTGTGATAAGTACTATTTGTTGTTACTAGATTATATTTGACTTGTTAGCGTATTTTTACCATCGAGATTTCAGCAACAATTATTTATTATGTTATATTATTATCAGCGGTGTATAACACAGTCAATCGACACACCTTTTCAATTTCCCGCCGTATTGTAATATCTTCTAAGTTCGTTACTTTTTCCGTGCTCATGATATATTTAGTATGTTATCATGTACGGCTGTACATCGCAGGGTCAGTAACCGTACGCCTGCAACAGCAACAGGTGAGTGGGCCCTACCCTGACACCACTACTCCTCTGTAACGGAAGCTCAAACAAGTGTTTGCCATGTACATTTTTAGCCAAGCCCCCCCAACTTGATCGTCGACTTCTAAATCAACAATTAAGGCAAATCGAGTTGTGCTAATTGGATCATTTGCTATATGTTACAACACCATAACATTTTCCAAATATTTTGAGTTATTATGACATTCTCACTTTCCGTTTTTTTAGTTTTTTTCTCTATAAAATCATACAATTTTTTTGTTGATTAAAAAAAGCTTGCCAAATTGAATTAAAAAATTCCTCATTAAGTTTGCCTACTGAAAGGCAATTAAATGGTTTTATGAGCGTTTGAAATTCATACTTTACAACATTTGATTTTCACTGATTCTTATGTAACGATTTTCCATTTTGTTGTAATTAAAAACGCTATTGTAGATACTTGAAAATTTCAATGAATGTTTATATTAGACATTTTCATAAACGATGATATTTTCAAAAATATTTTGATTGTTTTGAACTGCTTAAGAAACATTTCATTTCCAAATTTAATAGTCTTTGTTTCTATGAATGAAAATTAAACTTTTATTTATTTAATAATTATGTTGTAGTTAAAAAGTATAAAAAATGTTCAAACTTTCTAGCTAAGAATCAAAATTTAACAACAAGGTGCTATGTAAAGAGTTATGTATAAATACTTTATCATAAAATTATCAGAAAATATGGACAGTATCACAATATAGAGGATATTAAAACTATAAATTTCCTTTCGAAAAAATATAATATTAATACATAATATAATTCATATTAGAGAAGAAGTTCACTTTTTGATTTTGGTTTTTGGTGCACTCTAAAACAAGCGACCGTAGGTACATGAAATTTGACCGAATGTTAAGTAGCATTTAAATACACCATAACATTTTCAAAATTATTTGACTTATTTGAGATTTTACGGAATTTTAGTTCCATTTTTCTCTAAATATTAAAAAACTTGTATGTCTGCGTAAAAGCTTGAAAATTTAATTGCAAGTCTACTAATATATCGTTACAATAGCAGTCGAAAAAATATTAAAAATACATTGCACGATCTTTTTTTTTTCGCGCATTTAAAGTTCGAAATTTGACAACAATTTCAACTTTTATAGCTAAGAAGTTCAAAATTTAAAACAAGGTGCTACGTAAATAGGTTATGTAGAAATAACCTTTATTCATAATATATCATAAAATCTATTTAGTATATCATAGGCCATAGGGGACTGAGAACCGGACGTCTTATCTCAGAAGCGTTTTTTTATACAACGCTATTATATCATATTCAAATTAAACACCATCATTACAGTGACCCACTTGGAACCTTCTGTACAGCAGAGCGAACACCACTGGGCCCACCTTTTTAAATATATTCTGCATCTGGCCTTCCCAATAATAAACATTTATGTGAAGTACAATAGTGCTCTATCACTTCTAATACCACCCTAAGTGTAGGGGGGCCCCGTCAAAATTGGCTACACTTGTAACGCAGTAGTGAATTATCCCTGTGTCCCTTTCCCACAAACCAACAACCTAGTTCCAACGCTGATGATTTTTTGATTTTTTCAACTGACAATGTAGGTAAAAAACTTTACAATATTATATTTACGATACATTTGGCTTAAATCTCCAAAATGATGAAACCTTATTAATAATTATAATTTCTATATTTACGAATTTTTATTTTGTAAGCGGCGACCCATTTGTCCAACGACTTCAAACTACCGTCAATTAACTTGTAACTAATGGAAATAATTTGCAATCGAGTTCGCTAATGGTAAATAATTTTTTATATTTTTACGATTTTTTCCAACTTTTTAGCCAGCCCCCCACTTGTCTGAATCTACTTCAAACTACCGCATTCTAAATGTTACAAATAAATTTTAAAATTTATAAGCTATTGTTTTAAAATTAAATATAGCGTATATCACAACCCATGAGATTCACTAGATAATATATTTTAACTTTTAAATTTGATGATAAATCAATCTAGAAATTCGGATGGTGGTATGATGTTGGTAGATATTTTTATAATGCCGAATGCTGAATTACGTTTTTTATATATGAATCTATCTAACTTTCATTCTCAAATATTTATTAATTGACGTATTATTTTTGTTCAGATTTGAATTAAGTGCTTTTTATTTGCAGTGTTGATAAACCAAAGATATCTAAAATAAAGTAGGACATCTAAAAAATTAAATTGTTGTTGATATATTGGGGATTATGATTAGCATTATCAATTAGTTAGATATTTGCAGCATTGCGTATTTAAAAGTCAAAAGCTAACATTATTTTTACCATTCTTCGCTTTTGTAACACAATGAGTAACCAATCAAATATTAGATATATTGCTACGAGACCAACAGAATTTAAATAAGGTATTTTTATTTTATAAATTAGTTTGCCTTCAGTAGTCAATATTTATATTTGGTTGGTATACTCTATTGAGTTTATGTCAAAAAGGTATGTTAGGTTTTAACTTATATTCGCAGATGCAAAATTAATTATCTCTAACCTATATTTAATAAGTAAATATAATGGAGTCCCTAAACAAAGTAACTACTATCTACATGTTTTGAGTTGTACCTACCTATATAAAGTGTGGAAAATCGACCGATGAGTGATATTTAGAATTCATGGGATATGTCTAAAATGCTTGGTGCGATTTTTTTTATATGAGTTAACAAAATGTGTTAAAACTACCTAAAGATTATGTGAAGTATAGGTAAGAATAAGAAGGGATTCAAATGTATAGTGAACCATATATATTTATAAGTGAGAGTGAACATTTTTATGGAGTGAGTGTGTTAAAAGGTATAATATAAAAGTTGTCTGTCCGCCTATTCCAGACCACGGAGCATTTTTGAAATGAATGTATAGGAGTGGTCTGGCCATTTTTATCACCCACTTATAGTATTCAAACGCCCACTTCAACGCCGAGACCAGCTGAGGCACGATGCGTTAATCGTGTTAATTATGGTAAGCCTTCGCCAGGACGTATTCAAAAAGCAGTTTCTGTTCCGGCAAACGCTCGTGCGGACGGCGCTACTTGTCCGTGATTATGCAAACACCCCGGATGTGAGGACCACACAAAGAATTCTTTTTTCTCCGCGTTAGTTATTACGAACGATTGCATAATTAAATTATTATAAAATGATAACAATTGGATAATATAGGTACATAATTTACGTTTAAAATATAATATAAAATATGTGTATGCATCGCTATTCAAAAATAATAAAATTGTATTTATAATTATAATACCTACCCTCCACAGCATTTAGGAATTACAACATTTTGTGACTATTTTAAAGTGCTGGAATCATGAATATTGACAAATATATTTCTTATGCGTTATAACAAAATATTGTACTAAATTATGATGAATAATACATATGACTTATTTTGTATGAAGTTTCAATAAAGACAAGGTTTGTTGTTGAAAATCTATGATTAAAATATATTAAAAATATGCACTCCTCGGCCAAAGAATATCGCGTATTTTTGAACCAAACGGTTATCACGTATCTAACCGTTAACGCGAGTCGTGTTGTTTAGGTTACACTTCGCGGCTGCGTGATTAAGAGCGGCGTGTGTGGCGCGCGAGGATATCAGTTTTGCAGGGCTATTCTAGCTGTGGCAACTTATGATATAGTATATATATATGCGGCGGGTGGCAACAGAGTTTGTTGTGTCACAGTCGTCACGGACGGCGAATGCGGCGTGCGTAAAGTGGTGTCGTTCGATTTGGGCGGAACTATCGAACGGCGGCGCGCGCGGTATGTTGATTCGAGTGTTTTGTGAGTGTGCGGCTTCAATACAAATGACATTTGGTTTCAGCGGCAACCGTACAACGGACGCGGCGACGGCGATGCTCGTATTCGGTTCGCGTCCGGTGCGTGCGTGCGTTACTAACCAGTGGTGCGGGCGGCGCTACAAGTACGGCGGTACCGCGCGGTTCACTTGTCTTTTCGTACATGGAGTTTCTGTATACCTCGATGTTTTGGATTCCTGGTGTGTATATGCACTTTCGGTGATAACATCTATCGACACTTGAGTGCCAAAAGACCATACAATCAACCGTTACCAGTTTGGCTTCAAGAGTCGATATCGCCACTTTACTGTTAGACTTTCATCTTCAACGACATAATAACCGGTACAGATCAGATCTAAGGCGTACGTGAGAATTGTGTGGCTACCAAAACAAAAACGTTAATTTTCTGGTCGGAAAACCGTTTAGAAAATTAAAAACAATACATATAACATTAATGAAAAGTCCGATACAACGACGGCTAGTTTCCAACACGCCGCTCGTCGTACTACGTCCTCGGTCGACCATTCGACGACAACTGGACTTCCCTCCGGCATGCGCGTAGGCGGCTTATATATATGTTACGTCGCCTCAGGCACAATTGCTTTCCAGGCACGACCTCTTAACATTATACTATAAACTATTCCCACTATCTAACAATCTTAAATAATAATAATTCGCGGAGTCTCCAATCTAGACATGGATATCGGATTTTTGAAATTTGGATTTCTATGTTGGTTACGAGGAGCAGGATTTTCTGGACAACTCGGATTCCAAGGATCGATTTAAGTCTATAAAGAAATAAGCTAATTGTTATCTTAAGCTCAGGTACCGCTATGTACTTGAATCAATGTTTATCCGCTCCCGACATGTTGTGTAGTCTAACGACAAATTAAAAAACTAGTCGCTGGCCAATACACCCGATATTTTATTCATTCGGTGTTGTGACGCTCCAATTCATGGCAAAGTCTGTACATTTGTTTTAGGTGGAGTTCGGCGGTTGTGCATAGACGCCCTGACCCGCTAGCCCGAACCACCGACAGACTTCGTGTCTATTTGTGTGGACCCTCGTGTGTTGTACGGGACAGTCGTGTTGTGTTGTAATCAGAAAGATAAACGCAAGAGGCAGGCCACACCACTGCAAAGTGGTGTGGCGCATGTCTATTTATCGCCGTGTCGTTTACCCGGGTACTTGTTATCCATATATGTAAGAATACAAGATGGACACATATACAATGGCTACATATAAATATAGATATAATAAGAATTGCTTAATGCGGATTTTAACTACTTCTAAAATATAATTGGTTTATAAATAAGTACATGTCTAAATATTAAGTTAACAAAGACTTAGTCGAGGGTTTATAGGTCATGTTTTATCAAGCAGAATTTTTTAGACCGGTTTACGTCGAGACGCTGGATACACAAACATATGATACAATATTTATAAGTGTATACACAAATAGACTAAATTACACTGTTGATTTTACCAGCTAGATATAGGTTACATAGATTATAGCGTAAGCATCACTGGTGGATGATAATGTAGTTATAGGGATTAAAAAATAAAATCGAGAATTTTAATTATGTGATATATTAATATTTCTATATGATCTAAAAGCAAGGATAAATAGGGTTACGGCCGATGTACGTGGTATGTTGGGTGATTCAATATAAATATACATAATATATCCCCCCCAATCCTTTACATAAGCGATGTATATGCAAACACATATGTATATGTAAAGTGGTGCGCGACATTTTGAGTTCAGGTATTGGCTAAAATGTGATAAATTACCACCCCCTTATCATAAATACACAAGAAAAAAAATTTATAGACAATCACTACAAACTTTTAAGTGACCTTTTGTTGGTGGACTGGAATGCAAACAATAGTTTTCAATATTTCACACTTACAAAATTCATCAATATGATTTAAATTTAACCAAATAAATAATCGAATCAAAACAGATGTATTCAAAACGTTCAAAAATATATATGAGAAAAATGTCAATTAACGTTAAATATGTATTTATTGTTATAACATTATTCATGGGAAATCGACGTAAAGGCTATAGTTAGATATATAAATATAAAAGTTTTGATGGAGCAGAGTAGTGGACATAAAATTGTATGGGGTAAACAAGATACCACTCCAACTCGCTCAACTAAACACTTTAATACTTATAAGTATAAACGCTATAAACTACTCGCACGTAAATTCGATTTTTTAGTCTCCGAAATACTAAGAAATAAATATTTCTTGAGCATATGAAATTAAACTACGTTTTCATTAAATAATTGAAAATTAAAAATATTAGTGATAGAAACAAAGTTGTTTGGAAATGACTTGAAGTCATTTAAAAAAATATTTTCTTAACAATTCACTTTTTGAATAATGAGTGTTCATTTTACAATAAATAGCCCGGCTCTTAGGGCCATGCTAATCCATATTACCACAATCTTTATTATTTCCGGGTTTTTCTTTTTAACGATCCAAGATCAAGGGGCACCACACCCCGTGAAAGGGAATAACCTTAAAAATATGATAGTTGCGAGTCATTGTATTAATATTTTGACAGATTTTAAATCTACTTAAAGGACCTGATTTCGAAATCCTAGCAAATGATTGTACAGCTTGAGAATTTTCCGTAGAGATAGGTACAACTGAAAATTAATGAAACAAAAACCCTTGCAACAATACTTTTTTTAAAATACACAAATATATTAGAATATGAAACAAATAATCAATAAAAAACACTTAAAAAACTCATCATGTCTCGTCAAGTCTCAAAACGAGATTCAAAGGTCGTAGCCAACACTCTATGTTGAAAATATATGTTTTCTGGTCTCCCCAACCAATTTTGAAATTTGCGCTTTCGCCCCTTTTACTTTTAACCATCGAATACAAAAAGTAATAAAACATCAACGTCTGCGAAATAATTTTATATAATTGTATTTTTTGTTTTACATTTGATTACATAACGTTAGGCTGAATGTATTTGTCTATTATTTATTTAACAACAGCGTTACCCCAATAATTTTACGTAAAATAATAACAATGATTAGTTATAAAATACTCTCGCGGCTAGACCAACGTGCATATGCATGTATTGATTGGTCTTTTATTTTTTTAATAAATCGAGAAAAACCAATTACGATCATTTTATATTTTCAAAAATAATAAAAGTTTGCAACCTGTTAACTTTGGTAAAAAGGACTGACGTAGATATTTTCCATCCTGTGATAAAATTATACGTTCGATCAAAAAGCCTTGAACATTTTAATACAAGGTAATCATTAAGTTTTTACTATAGCTATTTAGTATATCAATGTACGTAGATTGGGATTTTTTAATCTAAATCTTATATAGTGATAATATTATAATATTATTTATAATAATTAATCAATAGTAAGTGATTACTTTCATTGTATTAGGTGTTATAATGAAGCACAACGGACGATTGTATAAAATCTGTATCAACATGGCATTCTTCCCCCCTCTTCGGTCTTCCCCCATTTCCTTCGCAGAGGGGCACGAAGTACCACGGACACGTGACAGTACGACAACACGGACAGTGACCCTGGATGGTCACTGGTCCGTTGTCGTTGAGCGACGCCTGAGTCACGCGATGCGGCGAGATTGGATGGGCTGATCCGTCAGTCAAGTGGGGTGAAAACAGAGAGACTAAATAGGTTGGCATAATGCCATCTCCCCAATTCCGCTTTACCCCATCGTCCGTGTTCTTCCTTCCTTTATAGCACCCATAACTGAAAGTACATCACTTACTAAATTATTTATTATTTATAAATAATATTATACTAATTCACTATATAAAGAACAAGATAAAAAGAATAATCCCAACTACGTATCAGTGAATACTGAATACTATAGTAAAAACTTATGAGAACATTGTATTAATGGTCAAGTTTGGAGAGTCGAACGTTATCAATTTTTTATCAACATGAATGGAAAAAATATCTTAAGTCAGTCATTTTTACCAAAGTACAGGTTGTGGCAAAACAATTATTATTTTATTGAAAATATACAATTGATCGTAATTGTTCTCGATTTATTAAAAAAAATAAAAGACCATCAGATACATTATATGCACGTTGGGTCTAGCGCGAGAGATTGTATAAAACTATCATTGTTATTAGTCTACTGTAAATATCGGGGTAAACGCCTGTGTTAAAATAAATAAAGCGACAAAAATTAAGGCCTAACGTTAATTAATCAAAAATGTTTAAAACAAAAACTACAATTATGATAAAATCATTTCGCGACGTTTGATGTTTTATTACTTTATTGTAATTCGATGGTTTAAAAGTTTAAAAGGCGAAAGCGCCAATTTCAACAATGTTGGGGAGACAGAAAAATATATTTTCATAGAGTGTGCTACAACTTTGAATATCGTTGAGACTTGCCATAAGCCCTGATGAGTTTTTAAGTGTTTTATGATTATTTGTTCATATTACTCATATATTTGTGTATTATTAAAAAAAAAGGTATTTGTTTGCAAAGGGTTTTGTTCCATTATTTTAAGTTGTACTTCTTACGGACAAATTCTTCAGCGTTACAATCATTTTCTGTATTCGAAAATAAGGTCTTAATTAGATTTAAAATACTGTCAAAATATTAAATACAATGACTCGCAAACTATATATTTTTAGTTTCCCTAGCAAGGGGGGAGTTGTGGGCCCCTGATCTTGGATCGTATTTAACAAAAAAAAAAACCCTGAAATAATAAATAATTGTGGATATTATATCATGGCCAAGATACAGGGCGATTTATTTAACGAAACACTCATTATTTCAAAAATGTAAATTGGTTTAAGAACAATATTTTTTTAAAATGACTTCAAGTCATTACAAAACAACTTGTCACTAATAAAATAATATTTTAATTTCAAATTATTTAATGAAAAAGTATAGTATTATTCATATGTTCCAAAGCAGAATATTTTAGTTATTTCGCTACACAAAAAAATCGAATTAGTGCGAAGGAGTCTTATGCGTATATGATAAGTATTAAAAGTTTAGTAGAGCGGAGTTGGCAAGTTGGTGTACGTGGTTACCCCATACAATTGATGTCCACTAATCTGCTCCATTACACTTTTAATATTTATATATATAAACACGAGCCTTAGTCGATTTCCATGAATATTGTATAACAAGAAAGAAATATTAACGTAAATGACAATTTTTAATCATTATTATTTTGAACGGTTTGAATAAAATGTTATATTAGATTATATGATTTGGTTAAAATTGTAAAATTCAATATTGATGAATTTGGAGTGTGAAATATTGAAAAAATGATGGTTGCAATTTCCAGCCACCAACAAAAGGTCACTAAAAGTTTGTAGTGAAAAATGTCTATACGTTTTTCTGTGTAATTATGATAAGGGGGTAAGTATCCACATTTTAGCATACCTGACTCAAAGGTCTGCGCACCACTGAACATTATACTATATGTGTTGCATATACAGTCGCGTTTGTATGGTAAAGGATTGGGTATATTTATGTATAATGTATATGAAACACCCAACATACCAAAATACCATACGGCCGTTAAACACTATTGATCCTGTGCTTTAGATAAAATATAGAAATATTATAGATCACCATAATATAAATTCTCGATTTTATTTTTTAATCCTCTACTAACATTACACCAGTGATGTTACGCTAAATCTATGTAACCTATATCTAGCTGGTACAAATCAACATTTAAATTTAGCTATATTGATATAACACTTATAATATTGTATATATAGTTGGGTGTAGCCATCGTCGCGACGTAAAACGCGTTCCTGAAAAATTCTGCTGATGTAAAACATTGATCATATAACCTCGACTAGTCCTTTGTTAAATTATATTTAACATGTACATTATTATAAACCAATTATATTGAAGTAGTAATCGCATATAAGCAATTCTATATATCTATATTATTATAGGTAGCATGTGTAGATGTGTCCATCTATGTTTCCTCTTACATATATGGATACCAGTACCCGTGGTAACGAGCACGCGGATAGCATATGACATTCCGCTTGCGTGGGGACAGTTTGGTAGCACAGCCGATCTGTAGTCGCGATGGTCCTCAAGTGGGAGTCAGTCGTTAGTCCAGCATGAACATCGAATCCGAACCTCCGAACTCATGTACATTAAATTGTTTTACTTCTTAATAATAAAAGATATAGGCGGTTATTTCGCCAGGTACTAGTTTATAATTGTCGTGTAGACGTACACAACCATTCTGGTGGCAGCGCTGGGAGCACCATTTGATCAAGTACCTATTGTACGCTGAGCATTAAGAATAACACGTTTATGCGATATTTTTTTAGTATAAACTTAAATCGAATCGTGAAACGATTAGTGTCGAAAATCGATGCGTCTCGTAAACCAACCGTAAGAAGGATCCCAAGTATCAAGACCATCCAGAGTATCCAGTGTGTATATGGTAGACAGTACGTTCGAATGATTATTATAATATATGTTATATAGGTGGATAGTTTATATATAAAATGTTAAGATAGGTCGTGCCGGGAAAGCCATATGTGCTGAGGACCGACCGTAAAAATGATTATAGACCGCCCGGACGCGCATGCAGGAGGGAAAGTCCCGTTGTCGGTCGAATTGGTCGACGAGGAGCAGGTACGACGAGCGTTGCGTGGAACGCCAGTCGTTGTAGGACTTTGATTAAGTGTTATATTTATGTTGGTTTTTGAATTTAATAAACGTGTTTCCGACCGAAAAATTATACGTTTTGTTTGAGTAGCCAACAATTCTGACGTACTCCTAGATCTGATTCTTGTAAGGTTAATTTATGGTCGTTGAAGATTGAAAGTCTAAACAGTAAAGTAGCGATATCGACTCTTGAGAGCCAAACTGTAACCGGTTAATTTATGGTCTTTTGGCAACTCAAGTGTCGATAGAGGTATATCACCGAAAAGTGCATATACGACACCAGGAAATCCAAAACATCGAGGTATACAGAAACTCCAGTGTACGAAAAGGAAAGTGAACGCGCAGTACCGCCGTACTTGTAGCGCCGCCCGAACCACTGGTTAGTAACGCACGCACGCACACGGACGCGAATCCGAAATACGAGCATCGCCGTCGCCGCGTCCGTTGTACGTGTTGCCGCTGAAACCAAAGGTCAATTTATTGAAGCGCGCACACACACAAAAACGACTCAGAAATCATAATACACGCGCGCCGCCGCCGTGTCGATAGTGCCGCCCGAATCGAACGACACTCACTTACGCACGCACGCATTCGCCGTCCGTGACGACTGTGACACAACAGAACGTCTGTGCCACCGCCGCATATATATATACTATATCATAGTGCCAGCAGCTGATAGCCGCTGCAAAACTGATATCCTCGCGCGCCAGCACACGACGCTCGTAATCAGCGCCGCCGCGAAGTGTAAATAAACAACACGACTCGCGTTAGCGGTTCGAATACGTGATAACCGTTTGGTTTAAAAAATACGCGATATTCTTTGGCCGAGGAGTTCATATTTTTAAAAATATTTTAATCATATATTTTCAACAACAAACATTGTTTTTATGGAAACTTTATAAAAATATAAAGTCAATATTATTATGCAATATCATTTAGTACAATATTTTGTTATAACGATAAGAAAATATTATTTGTCAAATATTCATTATTCAAGCACTTTAAAATATTCACAAAATATTGTAATTTCCTAAATGCTGTGAGGGTAAGGTAATATATAATTATAAAATAAAATTTTATTATTTTTGAATAGACGATGCATACACATATTTATATTATATTTTACGTATAATTAGGTACCTATATATATATAAATTATTATACATTTTATAATAATTTTAAATTATAGCAATCGTTCGTAATAACGAACGCAGAGAAAAAAGAATTATTTGTGTGGTCATCAAATTCCGGGGTGTGGCATAATACGGACAAGTGGCGCCGTCACGCACGAGCCGTTGCCCGTAACAGAAACTGCTTTTGAATACGTCCTGGCGAGGCTTACACAATAGATTAGACACGAATTAACGCATCGTGCATCAGCTGGTCATCGGCCGTTGAAGTGGGCGTGTTGAATACATATAGATAGGTAATAAAAGAATGGACAGACCACTCCTATACATTCATTTCAAAAAATGGCTCGTGGTCCGGAATATGCGGACAGACAACTTTTATATTATACCTTTAAACACACTCACTCCAGAAAAATGTTCACTCTCTGCAAGTTATAAATATATTATGGTGCACTATATACAATTTGAATCCATTCTTATTCTTTTACTATACTTACAAATAAATCTTTAGGTATTGTAACACCATTTTGTAACTATATAAAATAAAATAGCACCAAGCATTTAGACATAAAACAGTGAATTCTAAATATCACTCATCGGTCGATTTCCACTACTTATATAGGTAGGTACAACTCAAAACAGTGTAGATAGGTAGTTACTAGTTATAGGGACTCCATTATAGTTACTTATTAAATAGAGTTTAGAGAGTAATTAGATATTTGCATCTGCGAATATAAAGTTAAAACCTAACATACATTTTTACATAAACACAATAGAGTATACCAACCAAATATTAAATATTGACTACGAGGCAAACAGAATTTAATAAAATAAAAATACCTTATTAAATTCTGTTGGTCTCGTAGGCAATATATATAATATTTGATTGGTACTCTATTGTGTTAATGTAAAAATGAATGTTAGCTTTTGACTTTAAATACGCAGATGCTGCAAATATCTAACTAATTGATAATGATAAATCATAATCCACAATATATCAACAAACAATTTAATTTTTATATGTCTTACTTTATTTTAGATATAAATGGTTTATCAAACACTGAAAATAAAAAGCACTTAATTCACAATGTGAACAAAAATTAATACGTCAAATAATAATATTTGAGAACTGAAAGTTAGATAGATATAATATATAAAAAACGTAATTCAGCATTCAGCTTTAATAAAAATATCTACCAATGATAATACGCAACACCGAATTTCTAGAATTGATTTATCATCAAATTTAAAAGTTAAAATATATTATCTAGTGAATCTCATGGGTTTTTTGATATACCTATATTTTAATTTTAAAACTAATAGCTTTAAAATTTAAAATTATTTGTACATTTTAGAATGGCGGTAGTTTGAAGTAGATCAGACAAAGTGGGGGGCTGGCTAAAAAATTGAAAAATTCGTAAAAAATATAAAAAATGATTTACAATTAGCGAAACTCGATTTGCAATTATTTCCAATTAGTTTACAATTAATTGACGGTAGTTTGAAGTCGATTGGACAAAATGGGGTAGCCGGCTAAAAAATATAAAAATTCGTAAAAAATATAGAAATTATAATTATTAGTAAAGGTGTAAATCATTTGGGAGATTTAAGCCAAAATGTAATCTGTTCGGGCGAATAAATATATATATTGTAAAGTTTTTTACCTACATTGTCAGTTGAAAAAATCAAAAAAAATCATCAGCGTTGGAACTAGAGTTGTGGGTTGGGGGAGGGACACAGGGATAATTCACTAATTGCGTTAAAAGTGTAGCCAAATTTTGACGGGCCTACACTTAGGGATGGTATTAGAAGTGATAGAGCACTATTTTTACTTCACATAAATTGTTTATTATGTGGTGAAGGGGTCATATGAAGGAATGATATATTAAAAAAGGTGGGCAAGTGGGTGTCACTCTGCTGTACAGAAGGTTACAAGTGGGTCACTGTAATGGATGGTGTTAAATTTGAATATGATATAATATCATTGTATAAAAAAACGATTCTGAGAGAAGACAGTCGGTTACTCAGTCAGCCTATGGGCTATGATATTACTAAATATATTTTATGATATTATTATGAATAAAGTTATTTATACATAACCTATTTACGTAGCACCTTGTTTTAAATTTTGAATTCTTAGCTATAAAAGTTGAAAATTTTGTCAAATTTCGAACTTTAAATGCGCTTAAAAAAAAAATCGTGCCAATGTATTTTTAATATTTGTCAACTGCTATTGTAACGATATATTAGTAGACTTGCATTAAATTTTCACGCTTTTTTACGCAGAAATACAATTTTATTAATATTTATAGAAAAATGGAAACTGAAAATGTCCGTAAACAGCTCAAAATAAGTCAAAATATTTTGAAAATGTTATGGTGTATTTAAAATGCTAATATAAACATTCGGTCAAAATTTCATGTACCTACGGTCACTTGTTTTAGAGTTGCACCAAAAACCAAAAATCAAAAAATTGAACTTCTCTCTAATATTAAGTATATTATGTATTAATATTATATTTTTTCGAAAGGAAATTTTATAGTTTTAATCCTCTAGATTGTGATACTGTCATATTTTATGATATTATTATGAATAAAGTTATTTATACATAACCTATTTACATAGCACCTTGTTTTAAATTTTGAATTCTTAGCTATAAAAGTTGAACATTTTATACATTTTTAACTACAAAATAATTATTAAATAAATAAAGTTTAATTTTCATTCATAGAAAAAAAGACTAGTAAAATTGGAAACTGAAAATGTTCTTAAGCAGTTCAAAACAAATCAAAATATTTTGAAAATATCATCGTATATAGAAAATGCTAATATAAACATTCAGTGAAATTTTCAAGTATCTACAATTATTCGTTTTTAATTACAACAAAATAAGAAAATCGTTACATAAGAAATCGAGTGAATATCAAATGTTGTAAAAGTATGAATTTCAAACGCTCATAAAAATAAATTTAATTTGACTTTCTAGTAGACAAACTTATGAGGAATTTTTTAATTCAATTTGCAAGCTTTTTTAATCAACAAATAAAATTGTATTGATATTTATAGAAAAAAAACTAAAAAAAACGGAAAGTGAGAATGTCAGTAAATAACTCAAAATATTTGGAAAATGTTATGGTGTGTAAAAAATATAAAAAATGATTTACAATTAGCAAAACTCGATTTGCAATTAATTGGTGGTATTTAGAAGTCGATCGGTCAAAGTTGGGGGGCTGGCTAAAAATGTACATGGCAAACACTTGGTTTGAGCTTCCGTTACAGAGGAGTAGTGGTGGTCAGGTATTGCCCACTCACCTGTTGCTGTTGCAGGCGTACGGTTACTGACCCTGCGATGTACAGCCGTACGATGATAACAGACTAAATATATCATGAGAACGGAAAAAGTAACGGAACTTAAGGAAAATATTACAATACGCTGGAAAGTGAAAAGTGTGTCGAGACTGTGTGATACACCGCTGATAATAAATATAAAATAATAAATAATTGTTGCACGAAATCTCGATGGTAAAAATACGCTAAAAATTCAAATAATAATATATTAACAACAAAATAGTACTTATCACAATATTAAGGTTAGTGGTGATACTATATATATATATATTGCTAATCGTGACATACGGCAATGACCGGTGGATCAGGCAAGGCCGCGCGGAAAAGCGATATTCGCGAAACGCGACCTTGACCCGATCTTGGCGAAATTAGCTTATTTGGCATAATATTATACATATTATTATTAATTCTATATAGCCGCGACGGTTTATCATCCATCAACACTAATAATAAAATATATTAAATATAACATGAAATAATTCAGTAGTTGATAAAATATAGGTTGATCGAGCGTCATCGCTTAATATCGTTGCTCCTGAGCGATTTAGTTCAGCAAATTTTACTTTGGTTTTCATACTTATTGGATCCAAATCGAAGAAAGTTTGAATACGACCATTTAAAACAAACACTTTTAGTCCAATGAATCACGTTTCAGGTAGGAAGTACTCAGTATAGTAATTACTAATTAGTAGTTATCAGATTGTTATGTAACTTGTAAAATATTTATTTATTTTCTATTTCTAATTAGGTAAACAAATTATTAGTCAATATATAATATAATGAGTATGTATAGTTATTTACCTTAAGTTACAACTAATTATTAATTAACCAATCGTTAGAAGTTCAATTTATGTAACTAACTTTTTTCAAATGAATAGTATTGATGTGATATAAATGTAATTCAATAATTTATCATTGCATGTTTCAAGTCTTTACGAATAAAACTCATTAGGTACCATAGAAATAATAATAATAGAAAAAAACTAATAATAATATTATGTTATAAGTTATATTATAACAGGTACTATATATAAATCTTATATTACCTATTTACACAATGACATTTTAAAAATATTTACGTTGAATCAATTTATTCCGAAAACATTGCATTTATAATATTATGTAATATAATATATAATATGGTTATTTATTTTAATAGTATATATTTATATCATGTACCTACTTACCTAATTACCGTAGACCACAGTGTTTTAGATTCTGAGCGGATGCATGAGTGGATTTACCTATTGATTTTACAATGATGTGTGTTTTTTTTATTTTATTTTATTTTTTTTAGTGTGTGACTGTCATCATCTTTTAGGACAGTGAAAGTGCTTAGATTTTCATCAACAGTATCTTTTCTGATAGGAAAGTGAATCTAGTAGTACTTTGGGGGGTCAACGGTTCCCAGTAATTTTCAAAAGCCCCGTGAAAAACAAGAGAAAAATTAAGGAAAAACGGGAATTTTTACGCAAAATCAATTTTTGACTTAATCGATTTTGGTTCTTGCCTTCTTGATATAATTCTAAAACAAATGACCGTAGATACATGCAACTTTGACTGAATGTTTAAATTAGCATTTTCTATACACCATAACATTTAAAAAAAATTTCTTTTGTTTTTATTCTATAAATATCAATTACATTTTATTTGTTGGGTAAAAAAGCTTGAAAATATAATAGAATGCACCTCATATATTGTCTCTAAGACAGATAAAAAAATATTAAAAATCCAGGGTCAAATTGCGTGTCAATATAATTGTATTTTCATTGTGAATATTGGTAGTAGATATTAGCGCATTGAGTGTATTACTATAGTAAATATACTATATATATATACTCAATAGTGTTATAGGTATATTACTATATTTTCACCAACAATTCTAGGTTTATACTATCGACTAGGTATATACCTACGATTTTTATTATATTATGACTTATGTTGTAGGTATGTATTAATTATGAGCCATACCTAATCGTTACAATACTACATTGATAGTTTATGAATTGGAATTTTCTTTGAAAATTGTACAGCTGACAAATTGGAATAAAATAATACTATATTATTGTTTTTTTAGTAGATGGTACTTCCTGGATTTTACATTAGTATGAAAAAATTGTTTAGTTTTACAAATTGAGTATCTCCATTTAATTAAATTTTGTTTCTTTTTATATAGTTGCTGTCAAAAATCTTAAATGCGGTCACAAAAATTACATAATTTATTTTTATAAAACTATTATAATGTAAAGTCAATAAATTATGATAGACACAAAGACGTTGAAAACATTTTCATGTAAGTCTATACTGGATGTCATTTTAACTATTTAAATACACAGTATGTGAAAATTCATATCAAATAACTAAGAAAATATGCAGTAGGTAACCTATACAGGGTGTATCTTATGTCATTGTACGCGAGGTTTTTTAACGATTATAGATCGATGACATGGAATTTCGTTAAAACAAAAAAGACGTGTTTCTTTATTTTTAACAGGCAATTTTTTTATAACAATTTCAAAATGTTTAAACACGCAGGTGTACCAATAGAAAAATCAACTTTATTTTTTCAAACAGCAACTACTATATTTTTTAATGGATTCTAGTAAAGCTTTTTTTTCTGAAAATTTTGATACCTAGTCAAATCATCAATTTTGGTGCGCTAGTTTATTAACTATGACCATCTAAAGTTTAGTAAAATCTGCATTAATACTTTTAATTTTTAAATAATTTGTATAGGTTTAATTTACAAAATCTAAATAATTTTTTCTTATATATAACTACCTATTTTATACACTTAAGTAGTTTAATCGGTTATCTAATGACAAAAAAAAAAACATAAACAAAATTGTTGGGAAACATAGTTTATTATTTTTATTTTAACATACAACCATCAAAATCAATATTATTATTTTAATTTGTTATTATATGTAATCGTAATTAATTACTTCAGTTATTTTTCTTATAATATAATAAATTTAGATTTTTCATTAGGTGGCTAAAGTAATAATGGTAGATTGGTAAATGGTATTCGATTGTTACATTAATGTCTTAGGTATGTATGGGGTTAAAAAAAATTGTGAAATGAAAAAAGTGCAATGTCTTGTGATACTCTTCTTTTAGTGGGATAAACTTCAAATTTGAACCATATAGGTCATACTCATTGGTAGGCCAATATTGGTACGTATCGCATACAAAGTGCGAATTTAGGAGTTGTAATTCATAGCCCTTCTTATTTTTTAGTTTTGGACGTTTAAAATTAAAATTTTATTTCGTCCTTTTCCTGTCATAAATTCCTATCATACTTTTCTTACAATAGCATTAATTTGGATTCTTTATTAGACGGCTTAAGACTAGGTTAGGTAATAGGTAATAGGTAATAGGTAATAGGTACCTAATTGTATTTGATTCTTGTTATAATAATATTAAAAAGGTGGATAAGTGGATGTCGCTCTGCTGTACAGTAGGTTACAAGTGGGTCACTGTAATAGATGGCGTTAAATTTGAATTCAATGATATAATATCATTGTATAAGAAAAACGATTCTGAGCGAAAATGTTCAGTCTGCTTATGATGTTACTAAGTATATTTGATGATATTATTGTGCATAAAGTAATTTATATATAACCTATTTACGTGGAGCCTTGTTTTCAATTTTCAATCCTTAGCTATACAAGTTGAACATTTTATAAATTTTTAACTACAAAATAATTATTAAATTATAAATTTTAAAAATTTTGTCGAAATTTTAACTTTAAATGCTTATAAAAAAATTGTGCCTATGTATTTTTAATATTTTTCAACTGCTATTGTAAAAATATATCAGGAGCCTTGTATTAAATTTTCACGCTTTATTTCCCAACAAATAAAATTTTATTGATATTTATAGAAAAAAAAAACTAAAAAAATGGAAAACTGGCAATGTCCGTAAACAGCTCAAAAAGAGTCAAATTATTTTCAAAATTTTATCGTGTATAGAAAATGCTAATATAAACATTCAGTGAAATTTTCAAGTATCTACAGTCATTCGTTTTATAATTACAATAAAATAAGAAAATCGTTACTTGAGAAATCGAGTGAACATCAAATATTGTAAAAATATGAATTTCAAACGCTCATAAAAATTTAGTTTGATTTGCTTCTAGAAATTTTTTTTTTTTTTTGTATGAAGGTAGACAAACTTATAGGTAATCTTGTATTACATTTTCAAATCTTAGATTTAAAAAGAAAAATTTTTATGAATTCTCAACTCAAAATAATTTGCTAATTTTCGTGATTTTTCCGTATTTTGTCAAGATTTGAACTTTAAATGCTTATAAATAAAAACTGTGACTAAGGATTTTTAATTTTTTTCATCTGCCTTTGAATCAATAACCTAGAAGCCTTCTATTAAATTTTCAGCTTTTTTACTCAACAGATAAAATTTTATGATATTTATAGAAAAAAAAAACTAAAAAAATGGAAACTGACAATGTCCGTAAACAGCTCAAAATAAGTCAAAATATTTGGAAAATGTTTGGTGTATAGAAAATGAAAATATAAACAACCAGTGAGAATTTTATGTATTGTCATTTGTTATAAAGTTACAACAAAAACCAAATTCAATTTTGTGAAAAATCGATTTTGCGTAAAAATTCCCGTTTTTCCTTAATTTTTCTTTTGTTTGTCTTGGCGCTTTTGAAAATTACTGGGAATTTTAAATTTTGACCTGCCCAATGCACCAACGATATTCACTTTCTAATCGAAAAAGTTACTGTAGTGAAAATCGAAGCATTATTTCGACTACTTATCGTGTACATGACACAAAAAAAAAATAAAAAAAAAAATTTAAAACACATATCATTGTAAAATCAATACATTCATCGTTCCACTCAGAATCTAAAATCTGCAATTAACTTAGATTAAAAGTATGCCTAAGTCAGGTTTCATATTAGTTAGGTTACAAACCTATATTGAGATTGACTATTTATCTAAATATCTTGCAAATAGTTTTATTAAATCACGATTATTGAATAATTCTTAAAGATATTTACTGCTAAATTCATTCTTTGCATGCGATGCCTACCAATATAGGGAACTTATGGTTCAAATTTCAAGTTATAATAGTTAGATATAAGAAAAATGTATTTAGCTCTTGTAAATTAAACCTATACCAATTATTTCAATTAAAAGTATTAATGCAGATTTTATTAAACTTTAGAGGGTCATAGTTAATAAACTAGCGAACCGAAACTGATGATTTGACTATAAAAATTTTAAGAAAAAAAAGCTTTACCAGAATTCATTAAAATAAAGTGGTTGCCATTTGAAAAATAAAGTTTATTTTGCTATTGGTACACCAAAAATTTTGAAATTGTTATAAATGAATTGCCTGTTAAAAATAAAGAAACACGTCTTTTTTGTTTTAACGAAATTCCATGTCATCGATCTATAATCGTTAAAAAACCCCGCGTACAATGACAAGATACACCTACACCCTACATAGCTATATCCATGACATATTAATATATTATATACCTACTGCTTTATTTTCTAGGTAATCGGAAAAAATCCCCAAAGAAAATACTTATATATATTTGTACATCATAAATTTCTCATAACTCGCTTTAAAATTAAAATATAATATAAGCCCTATGACATTGCCTAGATAATAATCTTAACTTTAAATTTTATAAGAAGTTAATTGACTCCAGTGGCGTGTATAGAAATAATTTTTTGGTTGAGCTATATCATATGATTGAATATTAAATGATACCCTAATTTTACAGTAAAATCTAAAGAAATGTGTTACTTATATAGTCGTCGAAATTACCTCCCAATAAATATAAATAATTGCGCCGTTATTACTTTTTTCGTCTTGATAATGTTATTAGTTATGACTTGAGACCGGATTTATATGCACTTAAAATCTTGAAAATAAGATGCTTCTATGCTCTATAATTTGTAATATAAATTATGAATGAACACAACGCTGGTTTTTGTTATTCATAAAATAATATTATCTTTATTGAAATAGATACATGAAATAATTTATTAGATCACAATGTTTTCTTTTACGTAATTATTACCACTCAACGGTGATTTGACAATTATAAAAAACGTACAACAGGGAAGTGTTTTTGATGTATATAATAGTTTTGACTCACGAGATTCCGTTGCTCTTCCTTTTGGTGGCTGGTCCGTGATTGAATTGATGACACAGTGGTCGCGAGTATTAACATCGGTATCGGCGCACTGTGTTCACTAGACCAGCGGTTCTCAACCTGTGGTACGCGTACCACTAGTGGTACGCGGAGAGGTCATAGGTGGTACGCGAAGAAAATCTTCCTTTATAAAAAAAAATTGGTATGAATTATTATTAACATTAAATATATTTGGTTTATTTAATGTTTATTTGATGGTGTGGAGGTCGTTTGTAATCGTAGCAATTAAGATAACGATATTCTCATTAATTAATATAAAATTTATATTATAAATCGATAAAGTTTATCGGATAAGCCCGACAAAGCGTATTCTTATTTCACAATTATGTGTTTTTACCTTAGTTTCGTGAGTTCCTTCAGTTTATTCACGAGTGGCATACGCGTTGTTTGCATCAAGTGTATTTTATATTTTTATGTAGTTTTTTCGTACTTTTTTGATATAAAATTTAGTAAAATGAAAAGATTTTTAGAAAGCGAAAGCGCAAATACTAAAAAACAGAAAACACAGGCGAATCGTAATATGATGACGATAGTTACTTACAATTTGGATTCGTTGTAAAATTTGGTTCTGAAAATTCTACTCCGTTACCTCAATGTGTAATTTGTCAGAAAAAACTTTCAAATCAAAGCATGAAGCCATCGCTACTTAAGCGCCACCAATTATCGAAGCATCCAGAAACAGAAAATAAACCTATTGAATTTTTTCAGAGAAAATTAACTGCATTCCGAAAGGAATCGAAATGCATGTATAGTTTTACAAACTTTAATGAAAATATCGTTAAAGCATCTTATTTAGCGAGTTTAATTATTGCTAAAATGAAAACCACACACAATTGGGGAAACACTAGTGTTGCCAGCAGCAAAAGAAATCGTGCGATGTGTTCTTGGAGACAAGGCTGCAAAAGAGATTGAAAAAGTGTCACTTTCAAACGATAGTGTCAAAAGAAGAATTGATGACATGTCGTCAAATATAAAAAATAAATACATTTTCTCACTTATTGTACACAAAAAATAAATATAGAAGTAGATTAAACGTAGAAAATAATTTAAGACTTAAAGTTAGCAATTTGGAGCCCGATATTGACGTCATTGTCCGTTCAAAACAACAGCAATCGTCTCATTGAAATAAAAAGTAAACCATAATAATTATAATAATTTACATATTTAATTTTTTTTTATATTTTTAAGTTTTTTTCTTTCTGTGCATTACTCAATTAAATACTTTTTTTTATATATATTTATATATTTTATATTATCTCATTTTGTAATTCCTAATGAAATAAAAATTCTATACATACATATAACATAAACGTATACATTATTAATAAGCAAAAAAAAAATGGTCAGGTGGTACGTAAAAATTTTCAAATTGTGTAAGTGGTACGTGACTATAAAAAGGTTGAGAACCGCTGCACTAGACTGATCGTTATGATATTGTTGTGTGTAGATTCAATATCGTGTTATTAATACGGGCAGTCAATCGGCGGCGGCGTATATAATAACGATTGACAGAATTAAGACGGGGTTTACAATAATACGATGTGTGTGTGTGTGTGTGTGTGCGTATTCGCTAGATAATTGTTATCGGCGGTATATAATATATACGGGTCGGACGGCGGCTATGGCTCGTTCTCGAGGTATTATTACCAACGGCGATAAAATGTGCGTAACATCCAACGACGGGTGCGTGACGTTCGCAGTACAACTTACGGTTTCGGACGACGGCGGCGCGTCGGCACGTCGTTTACGATTTGCAGGGAGCGGGTAGATATTATATTATAATCGAATGACGGCTATGCTCGTTCATTCACGATATGATAATTTAAATATCTATGGGGACAAGTTAATATCTATCGTCTCGTTTGATCTGGATTTTACCATATCCGAGTACGATAGACCTTTAACGCAGCGGCGGTGGCGCAGCGGGACGGGACAACACGTGGTGATTAGTTTGATCTGGTCATGCGACCATATCCGAGCTCGACAGAAGAAACGGACGGCGGAGACAACGATACGATTACGGCGGCAGTGGTGGCGACAATATTTACCTCTGGGTAATTCGACATGGATTTACCATATCCAACCACAGGGGTAAATACCGTATACCAAGTTACTGGTCTAAAGGAGGAAGGAAGACAAGACACTTGGGTGCCGGCTCTGGCCTATACTTATGAGTATGTTCGGTGAGCGGCGTGGTTCTGAATGATAGTGACTGTTGTACATATTGATGTAATTTGGAGGTGTTTAATTGATTGGACGAATGCGTAGTGGTGATAATTATCCGTAGGGATGGTACGCTACATCATTTTATATTGGTCAGTGCATATTAATTAGTATACAGTACTTAATTAATATACACTGATGACGGTTTCAAATGCGGCTTTTGCTGCACGCTATCTATTATCAATGTTTGGCGGCGGTGTTGACAGTGTTGGTTTTCTAGTATCGCTTCTTTCTGCTAGCGGCGCGCCGATCTATCGCTACAGTGCTGCGGTTTCATATACTGTACACTACGGGGCGCGTGTGTGCTTCGATTGCGTAGGTACTCGTTTTCTGTCTCGTTACAAATTTATCAAAATAATAAAAATCATAAAAATGTATTAAATACTGAAAAAAACAAATAAAAGTAGCAGTTTATAAAAACAAACAATTATATTTAATCTATAATATGGTGATACACTGGCATACTGGTGTACCTATATTTAACTGTTGTAACACAAACTAATGAATTCAAAAAATAATATTACTAAAATAAAAAATAAAAAGTAATTGCATATAGTTCATTAACAGAATAATATTATGTATTCAAACTCGAACTTAAATAATTCAGCCTTATGAATTCAAAAAATAATAATATTAAAAATAAAAAACGACTGCATATAGTTCAACAACATAATAATATTATGCATTAAAATAACTCAAACTTAAATAATTCAGCCTTATGAACTCAAAAAATAATAATAATAACAAGTTTTAAATAATAGAAATAACAATTTTTTTATTATCTATTAGATTTTTATAAAATATTCAAATTTGAACCCAATATGGCAATATATTACTAAAACATGTTTTTTACACAAAATATTCTTTAACCTTAAAATATTTATTTTATGCGCTAAAAAATGTTGTATATCAGTTCATAGGTTAATGAAACGTCGAGAAAGCTTATACAATTAGAGCTGCATACTCTCAGTAAAGATATGTAAAAACATAAAAAACTGGTCTCTAGTTATGACTTTTATTATAAAATTGATAATCATGTTAAAAAATCATTTAAGATGTTAGGATTCATAAACAGGAATACGATTAATTTTTTAAAATATTAACTCATTTATGATGTAATATTATTTAATTTCTGTATAATACTTGGCAAATTGGGATTCAACTTACTGTACTTTTAATTTTTATTGCCAAAAGGTAACCTATCCATTTATGAATGAATATTTATATAGCAATATCATATAATATAATATGTACCTATTTATCAATATTATACAGGGGTGGACGACCAGGTGTGCTAGCCGTAGCTGAACCATGCCGCCTCAATATATGGGCCGCCAGTAGCTCATGAACATTAGTTGACGATGTTAACAAGGCTGGGACAGTCAACTATTTTGTTTAACTCGTTAAGTTAAGTTGATATAGAAAAAAGTGGGCAAGTGGATATCGCTCTGCTGTACAGTAGGTTACAATATGACATTAAATTTGAATTCAACGATATAATATCATTGTATACGAAAAACGATTCTGAGCGAAGACGGTATGTCAGCCTATAATATTATTGTAGGTAGACATATTTTATGATATTGTTGTGATTAAAGTAATTCGTTTCAGTATCAGGCATTAGTATCTATTTCATTTTTTTTTTTTTTATTCAAACAAAAGGTACCTTTTTTGAAAATAATATTAACAGTCTATGGTAATTTGTGTACTAATTTCTGTGAAATAAATTTTAAAAACGCGTAACGGTAAACGGCAGTTGACGAAAAAATAATATGTCAAAGTTCACAGCTCCACAGAAAACAGTATGAAAACTAGAATGTGAAAAATAATTTTCGACGACACAATATGACACAGTCGAGAATCGACAAACTATATTTTGTTTATGGCCACTAATCCACTATAAAAATCTATTATGACCCGCACTTATTGGGTGGTTTATTGAAAAATAAAAAGGAATCAGAGTCCCGGGTATTTATTTAATTAGGTAAATAGTAAATACGATTAACTAGCACGCTACTACGGGTTTAAATTATTTACACCGACGGGTCACCGGCCAAGTTATTGCCGTATAAAAACTATTACTATAAATTATTATTTACTAATTATTAATTAATATATTTAACATTATGGATTTTTTTTATAAATACATTTTTACAAAATTGAATTTATTTTAAGATGATGCCAGCGTACTATTTGTTTTCTCTCTCTGACCCACGCGCAACATAGACAAAATACATTTAAGCATAATCTTTTTTTCTATGTTTTTTTTCTTTATTTCTATGTTTCTTTATAATCTTAGAGTAAAAACACCTATTTCAAAAAAGATAGAGATTAATATTTTTGAGGGAATGACATATCGATTTTATATTTTATTGTTATTTGACTTTGTATTCGACTTTCAAAATAAACAACGAAATTTACATTTAAAGATGTTTAAAATTTTGTTTTGAAACAATATTTAACAAATCGACATTCCCTCAAAAATACTATTCTCTATATTTTTTGTAATGGGCGATTTTACTCAAAAATTACATAAATACATAGAAAAAATGATTCTGCGTTTTGTCTATCTCCCAGTCCGCCCCTGATATTATAATCATATAATAATTATCATTCAAATTGTATTTATTTAGTATTATTAACTATTATTTTGACGTCTGTACCCAACAGTACGGTTATGTATCGCTTGGGGATTTTTTTTTTCCTAGATTCATACTCTATGACTCTATAGGATGGATGTGTAATACACTGCATTTTTTTCTCAGTTTTAGACAACATTTTATAATATCCGAAAATTAACTGATAGATTACACTTTTAAACTACTTAGTAGCCATTACTCACCATCACCCCTTAAAACGCTCTAAGGCGGCCGATTACACCCTTTGCCACGTTACTGATAAAAAGATCAAAAAGAAAAAAAGGTCACATATTTTACATAGCCCGAGGTTGTCCCATTAATTTCGAGCATGGTGCGTCCAAAAATGTATACCTATTTATTTATACCTACCTTTCAAATACTAGGTTAAAAGGCTTTTAGCTGTAATATACAGTTTTGTAATAAACGACACGAGTATATAGTATTGTGGACGACGCTCTACCGGCATTAACACATAGTTTGTAATAAGTACCATTATTTTATAACATTGTTACGATTCTGAAGGTACGAACCACTCGTTTCACCGCTATGCCGCGCCACCGATACCGCGCGCCCGCGTACCGACACGACATTTTTCTCGCGGACTAACGTTAGATAGCGCTCACTGACCACCCATTGTAAATCTGACAGAGTACCGCCGATTAATTATACAATTGGCCCTTTCGGGGAGGGTTAATTGAGACAAACTGGTAAGGGCATACGCTATGGATAGATTCATATGTCCGTCCAACACATAGCGACGCGGAAAATCGTCACCAGTACCGAAACGGGTCCTTCGCTTGTCTGACCGTAGTGAATGAGGGCCACAGTACATATAGGTAAGGCCGACGGCCGTCTCATCGATTCCGTTTTTTCGACCAAAATACTGGTAGGAATAGACACCACCGTTCAGAGTCGTGGGTAAGGCCGTAAAACCCCTTACTGTCCGACTGCCTGATCACCGTGCCTATTTCCACCAGTAGTCGTAATTTTCCTTTGCGTCCGTATACGCATCGACTCTTTACTTTCCGGTGAAATCAAACGGCGTAGTATAACGATCTGGGTACGACATTAATACTCCGTACTTACGATCGATATACTACTGTAGTGATCGCCGTGCAGGGCACGTTGAACACTAATACAATAATTATTTAACGACGTCGCACGTTCGTCGTTGTCTTGAGTCGTGGATGAGAAAGATAGGTGATAATTATAAACACTTATAGACTTCTTAAATATAACAATAATTTAACACTTTATTATTATAAATTCAAATACACAATAATTATAAGCACTGTCGTAAGCTTGTTAGACCTACGACGAGGGCTGACTATCTTCTAAGTAATGGTAGGCGCTCTATCGGTATTTATGCGGGTTCTAACAATGACGTACTAGTGGCGTGATAGATATATTCTAATATTACTTCCCTAGTAATGTCGAATTGCATTATTGTGGAAATAGGTAAAACAACTTGTTTTCACCTCTGATCTATGCTTCCTGTTATATGCCTACATTATCTATTATAAATTATACAAAATGTATAATTTATTCTACATGATATTGTTTAATATCATATTATAGCTGTGGGTATTAATAAATCCCTAATATTGCTGAATTTCATTAATATGTGATTAGCTATAACAATTTGTTGTTTTCGCCTTTGGCCTACGTTTTTAGGCTTACTTTATATTCCGTATTAATACCTACATTACTACAAATAAATTATACTGTATGTGTAATTTATTTATTCTATATTATTTTATTTAAAACAATACTATAGCTTTTGGGTTTACTACACTACGATACGAGATTTGGTCGATGTGGAAAGAGTCGAATAAATAACATATTCGTATCGCTCCGAGAAGCACCTATTAAATCGTTAGTGTGGCGGCAAATATTAATCTGTTGACTACTACTGCGAGAACTGTAAGTCTAAACTTTTATCATTTATATATTTTGTACGAGATCATAATATCTCCGTTCTGTTATTGCCAATTATATTAAAACATACCAAGTTATATTTTGTTTGTATAAACTTCACCCTATTATAATTACTACATTTGAATTATATTCATATCTTTATTTTACCCGTAATTCGGCACACGGGATGATTAAATTGTTATTACTACGTGAAGATGATATTTTATGTTTTATATGTTACTGTATTTTATGAATTTGTTTTTACCAATATAATAAATGATATTGACCTTAATGAATATGTGTTCCGTTCATTACAACATGTTATGAATAATTAATCTGCCTTAACAAAAAAAATAAATCCGGATCCACAAAAGATAATTATGTAGAACTTAATGTTTTACCGATAAGTCTTTTGTACAACAAATTTGCTATACGTCTTAGATAAAATAAATGTTCTCTGCTGGATGATATATGTAGATAATAAGCGTGAAATCATATCTTATGAGTTATGACATAAAAATTGACTATGCAAAAAAAAATGTAGGCCAGAAATTTTTTAACTATCTAGGACTAAAAATATTCAACTCTTTAAAGTTAAATGTAAAAAAGGGAGGGTAAGTGGATGTCACTCTGCTGTACAGTAGGTTACAAGTGGGTCATGGATGGTATTAAATTTGAATTCAACAATATAATATCATTGTATACGAAAAACGATTCCGAGCGGGAACGATATGTCAGTATAGGATATTTTATATCATGTTTGTATATTTTTTAATTTTTTTTATTTCAGAATGAAATACTTATGTAAAACCTCGTTTTAACTGTCCAATCTTTACTCTTTAGCTATAAAAGTTAAACGTTTTAAATGATATAGAACATTGTTTTATATTTTAATTTTAAAATCATAGGTATAAATATTAAACATTGTATGCATTTTTAACTTCAAAATAATACACAATTTTGTATTGATTTTGAAGAATTTTGATAACTTTCAATGAGTAAAACCTTTGCATTACATCTTGAATATACAAAAAAAAACACAAGTCAATAATATCATTGTAAAATCAATACATCCCTCGCTCCGCTCAGAATCTAAAAATACTTAAGAACTAATACTAAAATTAATGTAAATAGATATTTAAGTCAATCATTATTATGTGAGCTTTAAAATACTTGTAAACTTTATATAATATATTATTTTATGTATAGTTTACTGAATACAAACAATATCCTATGTATTCAAATTTCAAAAATGCTGTTCTTATATTTTTCTTTTTTTCTTGATAAATCTGTTTTTTCTTAGTATATATTTAGATAAATAATATTACCTAAATATCAGTAAAATATTAAAATTCGCCAAAATAACTCTCTACCTCCAACACAAGCTCTTATCACCAATTATAAATTGTAATAATCGGTTATTTAAAATAAAAAAAAAAATAAAATAAAACTTTGTGCTGTAAATGACAGTAATTTTCCCGCTGTTGCCACAGTTGTAAAAATTACGTATAACGTATTATAGTAATTTGTACATTGAACTATCATGTTTGATCGTTTCACTCGGTCTATTCAATATAATTTGTCGATAAGACGACTGCAGTGGCGCCGAATTAATTTTTTTTAGGTTAATAAATCAAGACTTAACTTGGATATTTCCCTAACTTTGAATTCCAAATCAGGTAGGTACCTATAGCCGTACAAAAATTATTCAATCGTTTCGTATTATTGAATATAATTTCTTATTTAGCTTATATATAGTATAAAAATAAACAGCAATATTTAACAGGTTAGATTATCTACATAACATAATTGAATTGTGTATTACGGATTACCAATACCAATAATATGATAAATCGTATAAAACAATCACACCTATACATAATATCATAAATACATTTAAAATTAATATACTTAAATTTCGGAGTTTCCGAATTACGTGCGAAAATCATTATCTAGGTTGAATACGCAGCGTACCTACTTTTTTTGCGACGGAGCCGAATTGCGTGCGTGGTTTTTCGCGATTGAACCGAGTTGCACACGGAATTAGTCTACCAACTAATCCCGATTAAATGAGTTCGGTCAGATTTAAAAAAAAAAATGATCGAAAATGCAGTAAAAATTTACTTTGTTACAAAATACACATATTATATTATAAACAAATAAATAGATTATGTTGTACAAAATAATAACGAATTTTAGCTACCTATAAATTCGTACTACTGTATTAGATATTTTTTTATATTTTAAATAGGTGTTGTTGAATTATTTGAATGTTTTTAATATAATATAATGAATAGACGTTTCATGTATATTATACATTGTATACGATTGAAAGTCATAGGTTATTTTCTTTTTTTACACCCATAAATTAACAAATTCTCATAAAACGATTTTCTTATTTTGTTGTTATTCAAAAACTATTAACTGGCGTAAGTACATGACATTTTCATCAAAAAATTGATAAAGAATTAAATTCGTAAGTTAAAAAATCACAATATAAAACATTATAAAAACATAGATAAAAATTGTCAAAAAATCAGTCAAAAATATTGAATTTGATAAAAAAAAAATTATACCGAAACAAAAAATAAAATAAAACATAAATAATACTGGCAGTTTTCAAACGTCAGTTTGTACATTTTACAAAACTTCTAAAAATTTTAAAATGTTTGGATACGAATGGTAGAACATATTATTGAGTTTTAAATAAAAATGATGGTCCGAAAAACAATTTCAAATATATTTCTATTTTTGATTCTCAAACTTTTACTCACGCAATTGAGACCTGTCCCGAAAATTACTCACACACAATTCCGCTCTGTCAAAAATAAACTACGCACACAATTCGGTTGTTGATCAAAATTCATCATTTTTTTGGCTCGCAATTCGGATGCATACAAATTTGTATGTTAAGTTGTACCCATGAGGATTCTTGTAGTATAGGTGTGGATATCCGCGGTCTAATCGACAATAATTAGGTGGCAGTGTCCGAGTGTGTCCGTCGTCTCAATGGCGCCGAAACCGTGTATGGGTGTACCCCCTAAAATTGGTGGGTAATCGCAATCCTAAGTATGAAAAAGGCGGGTAAGTGGATGTCACTCTGCTGTACAGTAGGTTACAAGTGGGTCATTGTAATGGATGGTGTTAAATTTGAATTCAGTGTTATAAAATCATTGCATAAGAAAAACCATTCTGAGTGGAAATGGTCAGTCAGCCTATGATATTACTAAGTATATTTGATGATATTATTGTGAATAAAGTAATTTATATATTTACTTGTTTACGTGGACTCTTGTTTTAAATTTTCAATCCTTAACTATAAAAGTTGAACATTTTATACATTTTTAACTACAAAATAATTGTAATTAATTGTGGAAAAACAATTTTGCGTAAATATTCCGTTTTTCATTAATTTTTATGTTGTTCTTCCCGGCGCTTTTGAAAACTATTGGAAATTTTAAATTTTGACCTCCCGAATGCACCAATTATATTACTTTCCCATAGAACAAGATACTGTTGAAGAAAATCGAAGCAGTTTTACTTCCCCAAACCGTGATGACAGACACATAAATAAATAAAAAAGGTGGGTAAGTGGATGTCGCTCTGCTGTACAGTAGGCAAGTGGGTCACTGTAATGGATGGTGTTAAATTTGAATTCAATTTTATAAAATCATTGCATAAGAAAAACCATTCTGAGTGGAAATGGTCAGTCAGCCTGTGATATTACTAAGTATATTTGATGGTATTATTGTGAATAAAGTAATTTATATATTTACCTATTTACGTATGTACCCTTGTTTTGAATTTTCAATCCTTAGCTATAAAAGTTGAGCATTGGAGCAGTTTTACTACCCCAAACCGTGATGACAGACACAAAAATAAAAAAAGTAAATAAAAAAACACACATCATTGTAAAATAAATACATTCATCGCTCCGCTCAGAATCTAAAATATATTGTACAAATATACAAATATAAAAAATATGACTTCCTAGTGTGTTATAGCGTGCAGTGTGTGCTGTGTGGTGACTTTAGAAATAGCTTATAACTAACTAATAATTAATCAATAGTGTTTCCATTAATAAATAAATTCTTGTATTTATAATCAATAGTATTGTGTAAAAAGTCAAAAACCTCTGATAATACAGTACATTTAATATTTTTATTTTACAAGTGTTAAAACAATTAGTATTAACTGAAATAGCGGGGGTGATGCGCCCCCGGCACACATGATTGAATTTATTTTACAACGATTCGTGCTTTTATTTTGTGTCTGCAATCACTTATTAGGACAGTAAAAATGGTTCAAATTTCTACTCCAGCATCTTTTCTGATAGGAAATGAAGTCTAGTTGGTACTTTTTAGGTCAAAACTCAAAAGTCGAAAAATTCCATGAAGTTTCCAAAAGCGTCATGAAAAACAAAAGAAAATTAACAAATAAAAATAATTTTTACACAAAATTAGTTATCGAAAAAATCGATTATGTTTTTTAGTTAACTGTAACTCATAAATGAATAACCGTAAAAACTTTATATTTTAACAAAATTTTTATATAATACATGAGCATTTTCTTTACAAGATATTTCCTACAAGATATTCAAAATATATTGGCTCTTTTTGAGCTTAAAAAATTTTCATTTTTAAATATCGTCGATAAATAATTTTCTCTCTCGGTCAAGTTGAACACTGCAGATCCACAATACATTTTTTTTAATACGCGTTTAAAGTTAAAAATTTAACAAAATGTATTAAATCTGCGAAAATTTAAAAATGTTTGTCTGTCTAAACAAGAAAAGTTAAAAGAAAGTTTACCAAAAAGTCATATTCACTTCGTATAAGCATTTGAAATTCAATTTTTTATGATGGATATTATTTCAATTATTTCTCCTTATACGATTTTTAATATTTTGTTGTAAATTCAACATTTAACTATAAATAGATACTTTAAATTTTCACCAAATGATTATAAAAGAATATTATAATTTTCTGTAAGCACCTATATATAATGAAATGTTCAAAATATTTTGACTCTTTTTACCAATTTATAGACATTTGAATTTTGAAAAAAAAAATGTCTTATTATTGATCAAACAATTTTTGCCAAGTCTAAAAGATTGAACAAGGTTCCTCATAAGTTGTTGTAATAACAGTTTTGAAATAATAAAGATACATTATGTACGATTTTTTTTTTTTAAGTATTTTAAGTTCAGATTTTTACAAAATTAGTCAATATCGAACATTTTGCAAATATTTTAGATTCTGAGTGGAACGATGAATGTATGATTTTACAATGATATGTGTTTTTATATTTTTTTTTATTTTTTTTTTGTGTCTGTGTACAAGATAAGTAGTCGAAATAATGCTTCGATTTTCAACTTCAGTATCATTTTCGATTGAAAAGTGAATATCGTTGGTGCATTGGGGAGGTCAAAATTTAAAATTCTCAGTAATTTTCAAAAGCGCCAAGAAAAACAAAAGAAAAATTAAGGAAAAACGGGACTTTTTACGCAAAATCGATTTTTCACAAAATTGAATTTGGTTTTTGTTGTAACTTTAAAACAAATGACCATAGATACATGAAATTTTCACTGGTTGTTTATATTTCTATTTTCTATACATCATAACATTTTCCAAATATTTTGACTTATTTTGAGCTGTTTACGGACATTGTCAGACTCAAAAAGAGTCAAATTATTTTATAAATTTTATCGTGTATAGAAAATGCTAATATAAACATTCAGTGAAATTTTCAAGTATCTACAGTCATACGTTTTTTAATTACAACAAAATAAGAAAATCATTACATGAGAAATCGAGTGAAATCAAATGTTGTAAAAATATGAATTTCAAACGCTCATAAAAATTTAATTTGACTGTCTTGTAGACATTTTTTTTTTTTTTGATAAAGATAGACAAACTTATAGATAATCTTGTATTACATTTTCAAATTTTAAATTGAAAAAGAAAAATTTTTATGAATTCTCAACTCAAAATAATTTGCTAATTTTCGTGATTTTTCTGTGTTTATTATTTTTCGTCTTATTAGTTGTTATACCTACTTATCCTAGTTAAGTAAATTCATAGACTACTGTCTGCTGCTGTGCCCATGTATTACTTACATTAATTCATTTTTATATTTATATCCTAGCATCATATGTATAATAATATATAATAAGTTATTACATTACTTGTCATAAAATGAACACTAAACCCGTTGCATTAATGTGTAGTTTTCAATTCACGTATACTAATATAGGCTACATTTGAAATGCCTCATTTAAAACCACTGTCTTTTATGCCAAAAGCTGATAATTTTGGTCGTACGCCTAAAGCATTTACTAAGTCATCTAAACGAACTAAACGTTGTAAAACGACTAATTCGATTGAGTCTTCGAATATGACTTCCCCAGAAAGAATATACGCCTCAAATAGAATAATGCAACAGAGTGGATAAAGAAGTGTGGTCCAGCTTTTTAAAAATTCTAAATATTGAATGTAAAATTAAAAATGCGATTAAAAAATCAAAATCAACTAAAAATGTTCTATTTGCCGCTAACGAAGCTTTGGCTTTTTTTGTTGAAAACGATTTAAGGATACAGCCAGTGATGCACCTAGGCTAAAATGTTGGGGGGCTGTGCCTCCACCTTATATTACATGAAAAGTTTATCCGTGAAGGCAATGCCCCCACACCACCATATTCACATACAAATATAAAAAATCAATCACAAAAAATATATTATCTATTTACTCCAATTTCATTTTTCACAGTTATAGTATACTATATTTATGGTAATCAAAATAAAATCTCCGGACTACAATATTAGTTTATATTACTCACAAACACATGAAAATTATTAAGCAAATATTTTTTAAACGCTATAATTAGTGTAAATATCACATTATTAATATTTAATTACAAATATGTACTTACTTATAGTATAAGTAAACACTATATTATAAAAAAATTAAAAACCAAGTAGAGATTAAAGAAAAATTAAATTAAAAAACCAATCTATGTTCAAAGTTTAAAAATATAGGTGTCTATATTGTTGAAAGTGAAGCTTGACGAACTAATGACTTTAGTATTAAGATAATAAGTAATAACACAACAATATGATTATGTATAATATAATATATAAGTAAGTAACGTACAACTTGGACAGTTATCTGTGACTATACCCATCGTATGATTACCGTACGGCTTCCGTGCAAGTGAGTATTACATTCATCAAAGGCCCTATATATAATATGCACAATTGAGGTCATCCCGTATTCGTTATAATATAGAAAGCGATAGTAAAAGTGTTGCACAGCTATATCGTAACTGCGTAAGTATCTATTAAAAAACGACAATGTACACGCACATGTGTTTACATGGTTTGAATACTAATATTAATTGTATATTTCAACACCCTCTCTCAATTAATAATTTCTTTAATTATTCTAGTCACTCCTATGACTGACCGCAATTTTTCGAAACGTTCCTTCACCAAAGTCCTTGTTAGACTGTCTGCAATCTGGTCCTCCGTAAAAATAAGATATGTCGAAATCGAAGCACTCCTTCAAAAAAAAATTTTGTATACAGGATAAAAAAAAAATAAACACCATTGTAAAACCACTAGATCTCTCACTCTGATCTGAATCTAATAATGATTTTAGTTATTTTGTTGTAATTTATAATATTAAAACAACTTACAGGCTATAATAAAATAGAAAAACAATATAAAATATCTAGACTGACAAACCTAATTACATGTTATGTATTTTCTATTGAATTATTCTTTGTAAACTGTTATTTTACCTAATTTAAATACACACCTTTTTATTCAATAAACAAAAATGTTCTACCAATTATTGTCATGCAATTTTATACTATGCTGTGTCTTATACTATATTGATACACCTGAAGGGAAAATTGTTATGTTTAAAAGATTAAGTTTTAATTTAAAACAAGGATTATATTACGCGAATCCGCCGAGCAGTCTCGAACGATAATTAAAAACGATGACTTCAGGTAAGTCGTAGGTATGGTATTCTGTATATAATGGCGCGTGGCACAAATATCGTGTTTGGTATATATAATATATATACAGAGTGATTCACCAAGCATGCACACCTCCAATTTGTTATTATACATATTTGTAATGAATAATGAATTTATTCAAATTCTGATTTTGGAATTTTTTTAATTTATACGCGTTGACCACATATTTTCAAATTCTTCAAATTTGTAATACTCAAAGAGCAATATTTCTTATTGTGATACAAACTTCTGTTTTTCAAATAAGAATCTACATTTTTACTGTAAATTATTCAGTGGATTATTTTTTTGAAATGTTGACCTATTTCAAAATTTAAACAAGTAGTAGTAGATGTTATTTTGGATCTAGTATATTTATTTAACTTGGACCGATTTAACAAATTAGGTATAAATAGATTAATAATATTATCTACTAACATTTTATAATAATATAATCACAATAGCCCTCATATTACATTTTTAGTTTTTACCTCCATACAACATTTTGAAAAAAACAATTCTTTTTATACACATTCACATTTTTAGATACCAAAATATGTTGTGCAACTGGTACTGTCTGAAGTAAAGTATAAAACGTTTTGATTGGAAATTCAAAAATTTCACAAATAACTAAGAACTTTGTTCTACATATAATATCAAATATAAATAGACATATTATTATATTATTATTCTATACATATTTTAAAGCTTATGATTTATAATATTTATACAATTTTATTACAATTTATATATTTCCTAATTTCGTAAACTTGACACGCTGGTAAACTTTCAACGGCTATAAAAACAATTTACTGCTCTGGTTTATATGAAATTTGAACTCTGTGTATAAAACTATTATAACATTATGAATTATGATTTATGATTTATAAAAAATCTTTTGTTTAATAAACACTTGAGCGTGGAATTTGCATAAAAAAATGTATTAAAGATTTAATAAAGTCCATTGTTCATTGATTTAAATTTCTATATAGAACCTAAAAAATGGAACATTGTTAAACATTGAATAAAAAAAATTCTTACATCCAAATTTATAAAAAGGGAATAAAGGTAACCGCTCTTATGTACAGTATAGAAATCAAGTGTACCCATGCCCTCGTCATTCAGTAGATACTAATGGATGACGTGTTAAATTTTAATTCAATGATAAATTTATGAAAAACAATTTTAAGCGCAAGGAACTAACGGTCTAAGTTTTTGGTGAACAAGGTTGCTTAACAATTATTTTAATAATAATAATATCATAACTACAGACACATCTAGTCAAATTTGAACTGACGTTTGACCCGTTTATTTTATTATATTAACATTTTTAGTTAGAGTAAAATATTTCATTACAAGAAGTAGATTTATACTCTTTGGAAAAAGCCATAGCACGCTACTCGATATTTTTCCTCTAAAAATAAAACCAATGAATCATAATTAATATATTTTTGTTAATAAGTAACCACGACAAGGAAAACCTTATGTAAAATCGGTCAGAAACAAACAATGCAGCATAACATAATATTATAATAAAAAAAAAAATGGACCGTCTTTAATATGAAACTCACGCGTAGGTAATATTTGATTTTGCCCGTTATCCAGAAGATACGCGTCTCTTCGTTGTTTTTATACGTTCGTCCAATATTGCAATTTTCAATGATTGGTATGAATAAATCATCAATTTTTCGTCGTCAGTATTGTTTAGTTTTCGTGCCGACCGCTCTCTATATTGCACAAAAATGTAATTTGCATGCGCAAATACGCCATACGCGTAGATATATCTAATACGCCATATAATTTTATAATTTCTTTGAGTTCGTTAGATTTGCAGATCAGACTATATTTTTAATAAAAAAAACCAGTTTTTGAAACAGATAAACTAAATTAGTTTAATTGGTTTAGTTTGAACTAGAATCAGAAACCGCAATACTAAATATGGAACGGATATAATAATCGTGCAGCTTTCGGAACACTTACGAGTGACGTCACTGCAAAATCGTTTTCGCAGACTTGTAAGTTTAACGCCAACGTCGACCGCGTTTCATGAGACGCCACTTTCCTTTCGTGGTGTCGAACTATGCGTATTCACCACCACCCTTGATCGTATTCGGGTAGCTTAAAAGGTCTGCTGTTCGGACATCTTTGACAGCGGGGAAGCCACTTTTTTTCACTGGAGCATATTATATAGTAATAATAATTATTAAAATAATCGTTGCCATGTGTACACAATGTTGTATTTCTTTATTGTTTACTAATTAGACGTTAGTGTAGTATGGAGCAATCGTCTTTCATATTGTTCGCGATACAATGTTTTCATTCAAGCTTTATAGTTAATTCATCTCGCGTTATAGTATACCTACGGTTAAATCGACTGTGCAACTCCACTGTCGTACCCTGGCGAAAACGTCCGACCATAAGGAAACTAATTCCTTGCACGAGTTAATCCACAAGGAATCAAGTATTCATTTGTTTACGATGTTGTTAAACGCCGAAGAGATAATTGAAGTACGCACCTACTCATAAGATGTATGTGTAAGATCGCTGTGTATAAGTACTTAGGCCGAAGGAGTCACGGGGTCTTGACGTCCTAAAATATTTCATAAAACGGCTGTGTTGTATGCATATTTTGGTCCGTTTTAAACTGTATTATTTTATCATCTTTTATTTGTATAGTACATTAAATTCACATCCCCAGTTATCAGACATGAAATCATATTTCCTACTTTTAAATCCTTGCTCAAGTATTTCAAATTTGAAGTGCCATTTAGATGTTTTAAAATTTTAATTCTAACAAATGTTTAATATCTGGTTTATTATTTTTGTAATATTATTAAGTTTTAAACAGATATAAATGGGGGGTATGGGTGATAGGCCCCTCATTAGTTCATTGGCCGATAAAGATTCCTGCACACTTGAATACAATTCTGGCTTCGACTATTATGCATAGATATCCTTAATATATTATTATATTGTATGTCAACCGCTCCATATAGACAAATCGAAAAAGGCCTAAAGTGTTGTAACAATATGGAATATTATTTTGTTATCTGACATCATTAGCTGTGTGTTAATTCTATTAACCTAATTAAATAGAATAATTCAGATTTACTTAAAAACGCCTATACGTAGTTCAGTAATATATTGCATACAATCACGCCACCATGGTTAATCAAAGGTCACCATTATCTGACGTAAAAAGGTGTCACAGTGTATAGTTATATTCATATATATATATATATATATCAACGGTGGGCATTAACTTGTGAAAAAGTTAATTTTTTACCTTTCTTAAACTAGTTAATTATTTTTTTTAACTTATTAACTTATTCAGTTAAAATTTTTATTTTTGTAACTTAACTTTTTATAATTAATTATCACTGTCGTTCAGTAAAGTTAATTTTCTATTCGTGTCATGCGTAATCAACTAGACAAAACTGATTCGTTAACTCTTTTTCTATTTCGGTAATTTATTTTCATATTATATATTATAATAATTTAATATTGTTTACACAGTGTTACACGTCTTGGTAAATGTTTGTGTGCAACAAAACACTAGGGCAGTTTATGGCTTAAAATATTGTAACTTGAAAAAAAATTAATTTTTATTGACTGAGTTGAGTTAATTTTATTTTCTCCTATTTAAAATTATCTAGTTTTTATCTAAATTTTTTTGTTAACTTGTTAACCTGAAGGCAATTTGATTGAATTAACTAAACTTGCCACAGTTAATTATTTTCATTAACTGGCCCACCTTTGATATATGTAGGTATATAGGTATATAATATATAAGTAACGGTTGTTACTAATATTAATATCTATCCGTAAGACAATAAACTCAAAATGTAGTAATATAATATTGTGTGGCAAGGGCGGGAAGTGAGTTATTTCAGTCGCGGGTGAAGTGTGCGGCACGAGCCGTAAGCGAGGTCCGCATTTCGCCTAAGACTGAAATTGCCTTCCCGCACGAGCCACTCATAGTATTTGTTGTCACGCCTCTGCGTTCATTGCAATCCATTGCCATCACAGCAAAGGTAATTTAGGCTAGGATCTATGCAACAACCAGACTATGCTACGAAAACAATATTTCATGAAAGAAACGATTTGGTTTTATTTAATTTAAGCGTCATGCATGGAAGTTATAATATGAATATAATATGTAACCAAAAGCTTATGTTTTGTAAGGATCGTGGTATATATTTCAGTATAAATAATAATTATTATATTAAAATAGAATAAGAATGAAAAAATGTAATCAAGGCAAAGGTAATGCATTATGCGGGGATCTATGTATCAACTAAAGTATTATTCGAAAACAATTTCATGAAAGAAAAATGTTTACTCGTCATGCAAGGAGGTTTTAATATGAATATAAGATGTAACTAAAAGTTTATGTTTTATGAGGGCCGTAGTATAGATTTTAGTGTCAGTTTGTTCAGAGAATACCCGTGATATCTGAGCTCAGTACTCTTGGGGATTTCCATTTTACCACCCGGTACTTATGGGGAACTCCACTTTACCGCCCGATACTTTTGGGGATTTACTCTTTACCACCCGGTACTTTTGGGGATTCCCACTTTACCGCCCGCTGGACTGAAAAACATCGCTTTCCAATGTTTCGACCGTCATCAAGAACTAAACTTTTGGTGCAGGCGTGACAAAAACTTATTTACGGTGTTCATTCCAACGTGAACGTGACTTGACGGACCGATGACGTGTTATTAGAATGATAACGGTTTATGGTTTTTACCGAATAACAATAACATTTTAACGGTTACCGAGGGCTAGACGCCTAGATGTCAGACCATATTGTAAATTTTGTAAATCAAAACGTTGTGTATAATACGGTGCATCGTTATAATATTTAAAAAGTCAGCGACAGGCTATTTTCTATACAGATATTAATGTGCATCGAACAACAAAACACAAATACCCATGTTGAGTTTTACATAAAATATACAATATGTATAATATGTTGCATCAGTTGTAACGTAAAACAAAACTTAACTCCTTTATCGTGCAATTTTTTTTTTTTTTTTTTTGCGTAGTGTGATGTTACATTTTATTTTATAATATTGTAATATTTGTGTCCAACCCGCAAAATTTGAAAGTTTTTGGTGGTACAGTTACCTCTGTGGTATTATATATTTATATAGTACTTATATTATACGAGTTGTGAATAGTATTAATAAATCAATAACTGTCGTGTGGCATATCTAATTTTGATTTTTCTCAAGAAAATCGATAATGGACTGTCGTCTTCGTCCGATGCTGACGATACTTCGACAATCTTTCCAAGTTTACCAGTCCATTCGGTTACATCGTACAGTTCCGACAGCAGCAAGAGGATCGGCCTGTCGGGGATGAGATTTGTCGTCATCAGTATAATGTCTACAGTGTTTTTACTCCAAGTATATAAAAACATGTTACCTCGCGCGAGATATAATAGGATCACGTGATACCGAAATATCAAATACTATAAAATAACGTTTACGCCCATAACTATATATTATTATTATTATTATTACCTATAATACTTGAGATGACTTCGATATCTTTTTACGATCCAATTCAATGTACGAAACACGTTTTAAAGCGGAACGCGTAATTAATATTTTCAAAATGTTATATCCTACGCTTGCTACCTCAGATTCAACATAATACATTACTTATTATTGAAAATAATATATTATACAATAGGTTAGAAGTACGTACGTCTTAACTATAACGTTTGCTTTTTCACACTCGTATACAATGACGCGATTTTATATTCTTATTATCATATTGAAGTATACCGCTCACGTGTTTGTGTATCGCATTCGATTAGCAAAAAGAAAAAAACGCACCATAAGTATAAGATATTATAATAATTACTATTATATTCTTACATATCATATTATAATAGCATTGATTATAAATATTATAATCAATGATAATAGGTACACTGCCCGTTGTAGTACCATGCAGTGGCGTATCTAGGTACGGGGAGAATATGGGTGTAAATCCACCCCCCCCCCCCCCGGAGACCAAATTTTGTACACAATACAACATGTCAATAATAATATGGATATAATGAATATACTGAATGTCTATTAAAACTTTATATCCCACTCTCTTGTAAAAAATCCTAGATATGCCACTGGGAAGTCGGTACACTAGTACATCTCTGCTGCAGACTATAAAAATATATACCTATACGATTTATTTTCCTCCGCTTTAGTCATTTTCTCAGTCCATCTGGAGCGCTATACACGAGCCGGCACTGTTGGCTTTTCCAAACTGGACCAGCAGGTCGCTGTCCTTGTTGCCCATATGGGGTAGCCTGATGACTGCGGTGCTAGTGTTCCCAGCATGTCTGACGATCAATAAATACGGTACGGATACGTCACGATATAATTATAATATATAAATATAATACTAATAATAATAATAAATTATACATTATATTATTATCGTCCGTCTGGATGTTAGTTGTTGTTATTATTATTACTACAATATCACTGATAGTAATTAATATTATATATGTTATTATTACAGGATTGAAATTGAGCCTGTTATGGTCGTGCTATTTTTTCACGTTGGGCACGGCTGTAAGATGTATGCCGACCATGTACTCGTGTACGATGTAAGTGTTCACATATTCCGAAAAACGCGAGTTTGTATCATTTACATTATCTACAATACATATTGTGTAGGTACGTAAAAAAATATTTATTAGCACCTCAAATTTATGGCCACGTGGGCGTGAAACTTAAGTTTAAATTTAAAGTTAAGAGTTATATTATAATATATACTTGTAAATTTCATAAAATCATATTATACACAAAAATAGAAATATTTTTTAGTTAAATAACACATATGAGTATGAGCTCTATTTCTGTTATTTTCCTGTCGATTGCTTATATTGTAGGGCTAGAATTTCTTTTTTTCTTAGTGTTCAAATTGATTGGTTGTAAGATATATGTCCCCCATTCGGATGACTCTCGATTAAATAGAACAACTTTTTTTTGAAAATTTTTGCATATTTTGAAATACTTTGCAATTCGAATTTTTGAAAATCTTATAAATTTGAAATGATATTTATAATAAACGTCTATAATTATTGGGTTATTTTTCGAATTTTCGTCAATTTATACTATCTAATCTTACCTTGGCGAGACAACCGATATAGAATTATATCTATACACTATTTTTGATTTTCATTAGTGCAACAAGTTTTAGTCAATATAAATCTATTTTTCGTTGCAATCGCCAATCGTTCGTGTTCCAAAATTTAAAAGAACATAATATCATTAAAAAAATATTCAATTTAATACTAACTATCTACTTACAAAAAATAATAAATTATAATAAATAGTTAGTAAAGTTTCTGTTTCAATTAGTTTCTGGTATTTACGTAAAAAAATATAAAATGTTATGTGAAATAAAAAAAAATTGTTTTTGCATATTTGTTTTCATATTTTGGTAAATAAAATGCATATTTTACAGTTATTTATTGCATATAAATCCTAGCCCTACGATATGAGTAATCGACAGAAAAATAACAAAATGGATCTGGCCATAAAATGATAGACACGATACTAACTAACAGAAGATATTAATTATTGATGTTAATTTTTGTAGTAGTAGTGTAGTTACATTATTAACAAATTTGAAATTAATATTATTGGATGAGACTGTAATATTTTCAGTATGAACATTTATAATTTAAAGTTGTACCTACATACTTAAATTATTTTATACTAGTTATTTTGATTCCTATTGAAATTTAGAAATAGTTGATTCAACACTTTGACAATCTAAAATTTAGTATTTATACAATACATAATATATATTACAATTATTATTAATATTTACGATTATATTGCTTTTTTTTTCTAAAAACAATGATAATTTGTAAAAATAAGTTATTTTTAATCTATGGTATTCATATTAGGACAAACAAACTTAACGTGATTATACAATTAGTTATCTTATTATCAATAGTAACTGCACACTATATATGGATACACTTTCACCCGTTGTTTAGAAGTTACTTTACAAGAAAAAGTAACACGTTTTAAGACTTAGTCAATAGTAACTTGACTACAACTTCTTAACTCGTTTTCGTTAATGGCTAGCCTTGCTTATAATAATATATATGTACCTATAACCTATATGTACCATTGTACCAAAACGGCATTTTGGTTAATATATATTCGATGTTCGGAGCAGTACGTGCAGTATTTCGATGATTATTTTAAAATTTAAATAAGTGCACTTTTCGACGAGTTTGTAGTACCTATTATAATAACCGTCGCCATTTCTAACCAATTGCCATTTTATTGAACAATAAGTGAAACAAATATTAAATTGTAGCACTATTATACAATTAGACGTTCTAATTATATTACATTTAGGTAGATATAATAGTAAATAAAAATGGATTCGCTTGTATATAAGCGTTTACCACGCGCTAAACCGCGGGTTCAACCGATGCAGTATAATATATTTATACGTATATAGACAGTAGCACGCCCTTTCGTAACGCGTACAGTAATAATGATTACAACGATCAATCATACTTACTTAATATATTATATTATATATTATTATAGGTGTTTGCACTTGTCGGCCATATGTCAGTCCGTGGGCGGCGTGGAGATGACGCCTCTGATAATAACCATGTCAGCGCAGTGGTTCCCGAAGAACGAGAGGAACATGGCAACTGGTCAGTGAACGATCGCGCTCGCGTGCGCTTTTGGCATAATATGCCGCACATACCTATTATACAATTTAATATTATATTATGCCGTGATATTGATTCGGTTGCGTGCGTGTTTAAAGGTTTCTGCCTGGCAGTCAGGATGCTAGGATCGGCGGCCACGTACATAATCGTTCCGAACGTGGTGTCGGTGGTGAATAACGGACCGCTGAAACCGTTCATCATGAGGAGTCAGATCATGCACATGTTGTACGCATGTACGGAGACTTGAACGCCCCACGCGAAATACGCGTATTATACAACGCCGTTTGCTTATTAATTATTATTATTATTATATTACAGGTCTGGCCCTGAACGTGTTCGTCACCCTTTTGGTGTACATGTTCTTCCCGAAACGCACTACGCCGCTGACGTACGAGTCGAAACTGTCGATGGAGTCGCACCAGAGCGCCAAAATGTTTCACTCACTCAAAACGCTCGTCACGTACGTGTGTGCCCCTCCCTCCCCTCCCGACGATTTAATCCGTAATCCTAATTTTTTTTATCTCCGCTTTCAAGGAATCTCGACGTTTGGTGTCTCGTGTTTGCCTTCACGTTGTCCAACACGATGTCAGTTCCGTGGGCGGCGTTGATACCATCAACTTTTTCCAAACTCCATGTGCCACCCGTAATCCGTCGTTGACGGCGATTCGTATTCATTTTTTTTAAAAAGTTCACGTGCAATAACGCGTGTATGTGTGTGGTTTTTCTCCCCCAGGAATTCACGACCGAATGCAATTTTTTCATGATTCTTCACGCTTTCGCCCTCAGTTTGTCGATCAGTACGTTCGCGGACCGCTCCCCCGGCAACAGCAAAACGTTCATCCTGGCCACCCGTTGTGTGTCGACGTTTTTCCTCTGCTGGCTGATGCTCATGATGAACTTCAAATTCAAGCTCACGGCCCGTACGCGCCCGTAATCACATATTATGATAACATACATTTCACCGTGATAACGATCATAATTTTATTAATAACATAATAATAATAAACGATAATTTTACGCACCTTTTCAGTCATCTTGCAATGCGTAGTCCTGATAGCATTCCCGTACGCCTGGTGTAGCCAGTCGCTCCTGTACGAAATGGGCGCTGAAATGATGTACCCGTTGCCCGAATGTTTCGTTGCGGCCTACATGACGCTGTTGAACAACCTGTTCGTAGACATTGTATACGTAGTGTTGTATGTTTTTCCCCATTTCGGTAATTCTAATGGATTTTAGATCCTCTTCCATACAATACACTGAAAAAATACTTAAGTATACGATTTTTTTCTTCGCACGATCGCGCCGAGTTAAAACGTCAATACACCTACGTGCTAAATGCAATATATAATGTATATATAACCAATGTCGGCCGCGGAAATATCGTTAAGACTATATTTTTAACTTACTAACTCGATTTTTCAGTGTTCCAACTATTTTCATTTTCGAGAAATGTATATATGTTATATTTTCCGTTTTTATTTTCCAGACGAATACTGGATGAACGTCGGTGTATTCAGTTTCTCGATTCTAAGCATCATCTTTCTATGTTTTACGAGGGACGTGACTAAGATAAAAAAGTAAGCACTCTATACAAATCCAGTTATTTTAACATATATAGTATATGATTTTAATTTAGTACGTTTATAAGTATAGTTACATTAAACTTTTATCATAATAAATAATATTATTATGATGTTTCTGGTTTTAAATAAAGTGGGTGCAATCTTTTATAATATTTATGCGTTATTTGGTTTGTAATGGACACGCCATCGTTCTCGTCAAGGTTGGGCAAGTTAATGATTTTTTTTAACTCAGTTAAGTTAAGTTAATATTTACCAACAACAAGAAGTTAAAAGTTAATGCACAGTTTTTGTTAACTTTTTATTAAGTTAAAAAAAGTGAATTTATTTATACTACGTTAGCGTTCTTAATTTTTTTGATTTTTCCAACCCAGAACTAAATTATGGATTATAGTGTTTATAATTTTTACAGTATTTCATCCATATAAATTAGATTCAAATGATATACATTCTATTACTTTAATAATTCACGGTAAATATTTTTGACGTGAAAATGAAATAGACTGAAATAGTGAAATGTCGTAAATTAAAAACAAAATAAATCAACTTAACTTACTTTTAAAAATGAAAAATAAATTCGTTAACAGTTAAGTTAATGAAAAGTCAAAAGTAACTAGTTAAGTTAAAAAGTTTAAATTAAATTAACTTTTTAACTTAACTTTAATTTTTTAACTCATTAATACCCAATCTTGATTCTCGTACACATATACCCAAATGATGGACTCTATGTATAATATTATGTCTTTGGTATATTACAGATATGTCCGATGTCGAAATCAAAAACCATCGTGCCTGAAACAACCAACTTTTAATGCAGCTGTGATACATGATGATTAATACTTCTAGTAAGTAGTGTTTATAAGTGTGCAGTTCATTCGTGTATATATTATGCCTTATACAATGTTTGTTTATTGTGATTTGACATACTGGAAGTTAATAGTTATGATGGGTGTTTTTTAACACAAATTAAGAATAAATTAAACAAACTAACTATAGTCATTATATTGTACCTACATGTACAATGGCGTGTATTATCAAAGTAAACGCAAAAGTATTTATGTCCTCATTTTATATCCAATAAAATAAACTTTTTTCAAATTGTGTACCTGCCTATAGTTCGATATTGCATTATTGTATGATTAATAATAGTAATAATATTTAAAACATAATATACGGTGTTGAGATCGGGTGCCCCATAATTTGATATGGACAGGGGCCCACCGGGAAATCCCGATTTCCCGATTTGACTATACGCACCGGTGTCTAATAAAATAATAATATTATAATGTACCTACTTAGGTTTCTTTGGACAAGACGATGTGCGTTATCACTCGGACTATGTCAATGTCGCGTAGTGCGCCGCAGATGAGAAGTACTCGACAAGAATCGAATACGTATCTTAGTATAATACAATATATTATATTATTAGATTTAAGACACATATTTTTGTATTGTATTCGAGTACTGGTTCTTCTCGTTTCACGTGATTGTTCGCCACATTTTACATTCAGTTCAATCAGTATTATTTTTTGATAAACCATATAAATATAGGGCCGTATTGTTAATTAAAAGAGTTTAATGTTCAACACACTTATAACTTCATCCGCAATTCGGTATGTATCGTAATTGCTGTAATTGCTTTTATAAAAAGTTTTAAAAAATAGTCCATTTACTCTTAATAAAAAAATAAACAAATCTTTATAACATTTTAAAAATTGTTTAGTATTTACATTATTTAGCGTTTGATCATTTAAATATGAACAAGTTCTCGGTTTAAATACCCACCCATTCGGAATTATTCAGGCCCGGTGACGTACGTGACGCAGCAACCTCCGCCTCCAAATCCGGAAAGTGTTGTCGCCGCGTCCTTCGATTTTACGCCGTCGCCGCCGCTACGTGGAGCCGGCTTGGTTCGATATGTTCGGCCTGCCACTTCTTCCGTGTTGCGTGGCCACATCCTTGTTTACCTACCCGCCCCTACCGCTGTATTGATCCGGGGAAGCGCGGAACAGCAGTTCAGGTGCTCCAACCGGAAGTCGGAACGGACACTACGCGTCGAAATGGGCAGCGTTTAGTCCGAATTTTGGCCACGTCGCACTGCAGAGGTCCTCGGCGTATCCTGATTACTGCGCGTGTTCGGTCCTCTAACACGTCCGTGTTGCGTATATATTGTGGCGATAGGGCACCTTATCACCACTTTGCTCCCGCTTTTTCACAATACCGTTCCGCAGCGCGAACACCCGTATTATATTCGTTTTAATTATTTTATTTTCGTTTTTATTTATACGAATTTTGTGACATTTATTTTTATGTTCCTCTCGCGTCCTCGTTGGCGACGCCAAGCGACTCGTCCCGCGACGGATACGACGCGGCCGATCGACCGGCCAGCGTTCTCTTTGCTCACCGCCTCCGACCGAGCCACACGTAAACGACCGACTCGCGATTCCCGTACGGAAACCATGCGACCGACCACCGACGACCGCGCAGTGCGTTACGCCGAACGTACGACCGTCTCCGCTATACCGCTCCGATGTCGCGTCCGAGTATGGCTGCCTAGCAGCGCGCGTCTCCCCGACGTCGCTGTGGCACACGAACTACGGCTCGCCTCTCGCCGCGACCGTTACGCTCCTCGACCTCGTGGGCCTAGAGCATCCCCCGAAACCACCGACTCGAACCGAAGGAACGACCGCTTGACTTTATAAACCACGACCCGATATTATGCGCAATACGCACCATGGTTTTGCATGTATTTGTAATTGTTTTAATATTGCCCACTCTCGGGCACTTTACCTTCCTGAAATTTTGGTCAAGGGGGAGGGGGGGGGTTAAATGTATAATTTAGAACCACCGGATAATATGCCAAAAGTATAATATATCGTGGCATGCTACATTTTTCATTTGTATAATACACCGAGTTTTAGTTACGTGTATATTATGTAACAATATTGTCTCATATGGTACTAAGCCATTATAAGGCGTGTGCATTATGCTGTACCTATTTTACAAAAACTTTGAAACGATAGTAATACTATCTACACTAAAAATATATATAAATACCTACGACGAGCGTCGGGTTTTTTACGAATAATGGGTTTGTTAACCACCTTCTATCAAGTTGATACCATAAATATTAGTTACAGTTTCAAGTTTAAATTGTTTGTTATTAACTATTTATTTTTGAGATTATTATAGTTATATTGTCCATACATGGCAGACTAAAATTATTGACACGTCTATACATGTGTCTTTTATAATAATAAGTATATCAACTATAAACAGTATTTATTATTTAAACACAAAGCTTTAAGTCCATTTTGTAGAAAATTTGTATCATATGAAAATCATTGTTAGGCGCCGGGATGTTTCAGCAAGCTCGTATATAGTTAGACGGAAGATTAGACCTTAAAATGTCTGCGTTTTATTTTCATCCAAATAACAATATTGTGTACAGGGGATTAATATAGATACCCTTAAAACTTTGAAAACGCATTTATATTTGTATTTTATCGAAGAAATAATGCAATTTCACAAAATACTTACCACAGATAAATTGTATATTTGAATTTATCAAAATACAATTTAGTCTGTATACAAATGTAGAAATCTGAAGTCACACAAAACTTGTTTTTATATAGTTTTCTTGTTTTTCCCTATCGGTCGTCACTCGTCACGGATCGCCATGCAACGACAATGACATTTTTTTCTTCCCAACTATTTTTTAAAGTGCTGCGAGTAATTTTGTTTTCTCCACCAAGTACTAACTAGATCCAATTTCATTCCAGAAACAACACTCGAAGTTCAAAGCATTTTTTTTACTATAACTTTGTCTTCAAATACAAAAAAAAAATCACACACCATTGTAAAAGAAATCATTTCATCACTCTATCTAGAATCTAAAACACACAATAGAATATTTAGGATTATTCTAAAAAATCAAATTAAAATTTAACTTCACACAAAATGCACGTATATAGTGAAATTTAAATTAATTATACCGGTAAAAATATATTCTATAAATCTTCTGTACTTAAAAGTATCATAAATAATCTCACATTTAAAATCGAAATAATATTAAACAAATATCTAATTCAAAGAGTAGTCGGTAGAGTGGAGTATTATTTTCTAGTGCTCATAAAAAAATCTAAAAACGTGTTTCAAATATTTTGCATATTTTAATACACGATTATATTATTTATACTATAATATTACTCAATAATGGTTATCTTATAAACTTCATTCTAATTTGGAAAAATTGATTAGTTTTCTTTTTTTCAGCAACTTCTTCATTTTTTCTTTTGCAAGTGAATATCATTCTTGTTTTGACATAATGCGTTATGATTAGGGTTCGGGACTTATTGCACACAAATTGTAGGAAATATGCATGCATATATGCGCTTAAAATAACCGAAATATGCGCAAAAATATGCAACTAACAATTTTTTTAAATATGATTAAAAAATTTGATTTATTCATTTAAATTTAGACAATTTTTTGTAACTAGTTATTTTTTGACAACAAGAACATTATCAACATTATATTACTGAAATATATGTTCGATTTCGTTTTCTTCGTCTTCTCCTACAATGAAAAAAAGGCTGGGTTTTTTTAATATATTAAATTATTAATAAATATAAAAATGATTAATTGTTTATTTGTAAAGTTTGACTTTACAATAAGACATTTTCTGATATTATCAAATTTAAATGAATACTGATTAGTAGGGTTCGGGACTTGTTGCATTTGCATATTGCTCAATAATGACTGCAGAATAGTCTAAGTAAGATTTAAATTTGTTTTAAGTCATAACGGATTGAAATACAAAAATTTTAATTGCATATTTTCGCATATTTTGCCGTTTTCTGTGCAAAATGCATATTTGCCGATTTTGGCAGTTTAATTGTTATTTATAGCATATTTACACAGTTTTTGTTTTATGTTAAGTACATATTTTATTTTAAGAATTAATTTTTTTTTCTTTCATGCGTTGTTCAATATACCTAATCAGTATTCATTTAAATTTGATAATATCAGAAAATGTCTTATTGTAAAGTCAAACTTTACAAATAAACAATTAATCATTTTTGTATTTATTAATAATTTAATATATTAAAAAAACCCAGCCTTTTTTTCATTGTAGGAGAAGACGAAGAAAACGAAATCGAACATATATTTCAGTAATATAATGTTGATAATGTTCTTGTTGTCAAAAAATAACTAGTTACAAAAAATTGTCTAAATTTAAATGAATAAATCAAATTTTTTAATCATATTTAAAAAAATTGTTAGTTGCATATTTTTGCGCATATTTCGGTTATTTTAAGCGCATATGTGCATGCATATTTCCTACAATTTGTGTGCAATAAGTCCCGAACCCTACTGATTAGGTATATTGAACAACGCATGAAAGAAAAAAAAATTAATTCTTAAAATAAAATATGTACTTAACATAAAACAAAAACTGTGTAAATATGCTATAAATAACAATTAAACTGCCAAAATCGGCAAATATGCATTTTGCACAGAAAACGGCAAAATATGCGAAAATATGCAATTAAAATTTTTGTATTTCAATCCGTTATGACTTAAAACAAATTTAAATCTTACTTAGACTATTCTGCAGTCATTATTGAGCAATATGCAAATGCAACAAGTCCCGAACTCTAGTTATGATATATTTGGTTAATATTTGACCGTGTATTGAGCAACAGACCTTTGTCAAAAATGTTATTTATATATTTCTTAATAACTACAAATTATGTTTGAAAAATAAACAGTGAAAAATGTATATGAAGTTTTAAAATTAAAATGCAACATTATAAACATGATCTTTTCCCGGGACAGCTAGTTATATATATTTAGATATTCTACACTATAGTCTATAATCTAGTACAGTACTTCTCAATTTTTTTTTATCATTAGACTCCCTAAATTTAATGTAAAACTGTCAAGGCCCCTTAATCAAAATTATTAATTGCTTTTTCTAAATTAGGTATATTCTAAAATTATATGTAGGTACTATTTAACACAGATAAATTATTAAAATATATACTAAATTAATGTTTTAATATACTTTTAAAAAATATTAATAATAGTGTTGAACTTTTTTCATAAGCGCTTAAAGTCTAAAGAAAATAAGCACTGATCTAGGTTTATGACCATATAAATCTATCCAACCATTTAGCATATAGATATGTTTCTATCCCCAGGATCTCAGTTAATATATAATAATATATAGGTAATAGCATTGATTTTATAATATACTAGCTAACCCTGTGCATTTCGTTGCCCTTAAAATTGTTAATCCTTTTGGATGTAACTTGCAGCAGTAAGTGCAATTCAGACACCCTGGTAGGCAATCCGACTACGTCGGATCACGGACATTGTGCGACAGCATTTCTATTAGATATTTATATCTGATATATAAAAATGTCGTGCCACAGTGTTTGTTATTGAACTCCTCCGAAACGGCTTGACCGAAACTAAATAATGTTTTAATTATTAATAGGTGTATAAATCTCTAATGAAATGGATTAAATATGATAGAGAATATCGGAATAAACATTTACCAGACTTAACTCTCGGTTACCAATTGTTTCCCATCAATTTTTGGATTGTACTGTTAATAAAGAACCACTTTTGAAGTATAATATTTTTATATTTGATTTTCTTATTTTTTCAGAATATATTTTGTTGGTAGGTAGAAAATATTTAAATGTAGCTTATGCTGTTCATACAGTACTTGGTACTGAGTTAAAAGCACCAAATTTTACTTGTTGCAGTATGTTTTAATTATGAGCAAAAGAACCAAACCCCATCTTCCTCTTTTGTTTAACATAATCACAAATCAGTGGGAAACTATACCAATAATTATACCACTAAATAGTTATGGTAAAACTTATTTACTAGATGATAGTTTGAGTCAAAAATATGACTGGATTTAATAAAATATTGAGAATTACTCTTAATACCATCAAGATCAAATATGCGACTATTATCGAGTAAATAAGTTTCACCATAACTATTTAGTAGTATAATTATTGGTATAGTTTTTCACTGATTTGTGATTATGTTAAACAAAAGAGGAAGATGGTGTTTGGCTCTTTTTTTCGGCACGTTTGTTCGACTCTTTCAGCCAGCTCATCTCGATCATAGTCTTACTCCCGTTGCAATTCGCGATTGAATGCATCATGCATGGGCTTCCAACATGAGTAGCAGAGAGAATGGTCAAACGACCAATGTTGGTCGCATAACGATGGCGTCATGCAAGTGGATGTACATGTCTGATCGTTACATCGACTGATTAAGACACTTCATAAATATTCAAATTAAAAAAAATAATAATAAATAAATATTATTCTAAACATCTATAACCCATAGCAACCATTAATAAGCAACAATTTCTATCAAAATCTCAAAATTCTTGTTTGAGCACCTACCGGGTGATTATTGATCAATTACCTTTTGAAATTAGCCTATGCACTCACAAATAATGTGGCTTTCTATTAGTGAAAGAATTTCCGAAATCGGTTCAGTAGTTCCAGAGATTACCCTCAACAACGGTAACTAACAACTCTTTATATAATAGTATAGACTATAAATACTATGAATATATTATAAAATCAATGGTGATAAGTACAACCGAGTAATAAATGCTTACAAAATGGTATTCAAAATATATGCATTTTGGTAGCACATAGGTAATATGAATTGTATTTAAAATCAATATATTAATGAATAATGTGACACTTTGAAAGTATTATGTATGATAATTTAGTGAATTAACTCTTACATATTTCAAATATTTTTTTTTTTTTTATAGGAAATTTAAACATGCCAGTATTTAATAAAATTTATTTTATTTAATAAAAAAAGGAAACATTTAAATACTATTGGATACAAATAATTTAGAACATATTAAATGTCATTAACAATATATAACATTTTGAATTTTATTCCTTAAATCATGATATATTTTCAATTTTCTATGGAATTGACGTACCATAGTGTTCAATTATCGACCTCTATAGGACATATAATGCTCCCGGTGGTGATGACTGTCTGTAGTAAAATTCATGATAATATTATCATTATTATAGTTATATTATAACTAACCAGGTATGACATCAGCTTATCAAAAAAATACCAGTTTTGGTCCTAGATCACGCTGATGGTCAAAGCTGTTTGTTGTTTTTGAAATTTGGTTGTATATTCCTTAGAAAAGAAAACATATTTCATCGTTTTTTCCAATGACCACCAGCAAAACTGCGCGGCGGATAAGGTGATGACATTACCTTGCTAGTTATATTATGGTAAAATGTTCAATCAAGTTACGACGTTTGAGAGAAAATTATACGGTAAGGTGTGGTGGCCCCACTGGCCTCCTTTATTTTATTACGTCTTTTTTATGGCGTCGGAGCGTCGCATTTTTTTGTCACTTTTTGTTCGTTCGCGTCTAAATTGTGATCGTATAATATATTTTATATCGTTTTCCTGTATCGTCGCACATGTTCCGTAGACATGGAAAGAATAATATAAAATATTGTACAGTATATATATCTCGATTGTCGACGTGCACTTTTACGTCATTATCACTACTTGTGTGTCTTCTTGTCACTTTATATTATTATCCAGTAGCCATTTATTCAATATTGGAGTATTCACTATTCTGATATATGTTGTAAGTTTCTGACTTGTGGGTACGTTTCACTTTCACTACCTATATTTCAAATCTACATATTATTTACTTCACTTCTTCTCGATTTACTAACTATTAATAATAATTTTAAATAAATCAGTGCGAGTTGTCTTCATTATTATTTTGATTATTTAATTCAATTTTTTAACGATGGCCGAAGTCGTAGATGACATAATTAAAACCTTAAACGGAACAAATGGTACGGACACGGAGTCTGAAATAAAACAAATACCGACCACCACCGAAGGTATGCTGATAGCATACACCAGTTTAGTGGTCATGTCCTTAGTGCCTATATTTTTTGGCTCGTTCCGATCAGTAGAACTACACATTAAAAATAAAGTTAGTATTTAAACTAACTTATTTTTAATTAGCCATTATGCTAATATCTTGTTTCCTATTCCAGATGAAAAAAAAAATACCAGAGTCCATGACAGAAAAAGATGCTATGATGTTTCCA
>CM017801.1:20323959-20356601 GCA_008086715.1 Sitobion miscanthi | reverse complement strand
TACGTGCGGATGAGGGTAATGTGTATTATACACATTTTGTATATAATTCGATTTTACCGATTAAGTTAAATAAACAATATTATTGTTCATTCATTTTTTTGAAATGAAATATTTCAAAAATCCATAAATATAATGCATGTAATATGTTAAGTACAATATTGAATTTATAAAGTACTATTTCTAGGATAAATATTAAATTTAATTAAAATGTCCTTAAACTGTTTCCGCATCAACCCTTTTATAGATTAGGTAGGTATAATACGCGTGTAATTATTTTGGATTTTTTTTTTTTTAATCACAATTTATAATACTTGCACTATGATTATTTATTAAAATACAAAATGTGGTTGTTTTCACTATAATAATATAATATTTTTGCGATTAGAAGAACTTGTCCTGACTAACTGGCTGATTCATCATTGCCTAGCCGGAACCGCCGAAGAATGAACCTACTGAGGTATAGGTACACTAAAACTGAGATACACCTATATAGGATTCCATCAAAAAACTTCACACGGGTGAAACCGGGTTGTACAGCTACCTAGTAATATAATATAGGTGTGTTTTAAAAGGGGTATTTTTAGACATCCGTAAAAAATGCATACAGAGTAGAAAAGTGATAGGTACCTATAATTTGTATATAGTTAATGGTTATGTTATAAAATTAAAAATCAGATCGGTTATTAAACTACCATTGAATTCCATCTGCAGAAAATTTATTATCCGGTTGGTATAACAACCGTGGTTTATAATATAATATGATAGAATACACCTATGCGTGTCAATAATATTTATGCACGCTACAGTGTGATGTGAATGTAAATGATTTTTTGTTTTTAAAATATATTAAACACATATTAATATAGATAATATTGCAGCAGACCTATATAGAATAGGGACCAGATAAAATCCATCAACGCTCTTGGCGTGCACTGTGCAGGAGAGCATCGTCGTTCACAATATATATTCAAGCGTTTCAATTAATGTTAATTGTGGACATTGATTTTGTACGCGCGGAGGGTCTCCGTGAACGCGAGTTAAAACAAAACTTTCACTTCAGCTTTCCGTCCAAAGTTAAATCTGCTGCGTTCGGTAGTTCGCAGAACACACAGAGTAGGTATATATATATACGCGTTTATATATTATATATAGGGTCGATTAGGGTAAATATTGAAATCACCTTATAACTTGGCTAAGCCGGCCAAGCGTTCTCGGAAGGGGTTGCCGATATTTACCTTGCCCCGACAAAGTCGAGTTTGAAAACGTATAGGTGTACATATATTGAACACTCGCGTACACACACACACACACACACACCTTATTATTCTCCTTATATTATTCGCAAGTAAGTATACTGGATTTGGAAGTAGTGTCAATGGACACTGTACTTCCCTGACGCCCGTCACATCTAGCTAGTATAAAATAAATTGTAAACTCATTTACTCATTATTGTATTGTTTGTGTATGCAGATTGTAAATGTTCTCTTTTCGATCTTTGTAATAATTATAAAATACATTTTTCTTGTTTTACTGCTAGTTAAAAGTCATGCACTATTCATAAGTGTATTTATTTGACGATTGCATGGTGATGGTGATCGCATCATAAATAGCTGGTAACTATATTATATTCTTAAAACGATCATAAACACTCATGCAAGTTTTGTCAAAATTCCGATTTCTTCATATCATTATATTGGTGATTTCCATTAAATGTATATAATATACAATACAATACTAATATAAATTGGTATCCACCAATATAGGAAAATACATAAATTACAAAAATGTCTCATCTTAGTAAACACATAAACGCAAGTCACAACTTACTACACACTATACAATATTATGAGTTGAACAAAATTATTAACCTTATATAATATGGAGAAACATATTAGTACCTATAATACCTATAATAGCCATAACAGTACTTTCTCCATTTAATGATAAATAGCGTTGGATTAGTTTTTTTGTGCAATATACCTAATTTTTTTTCTATTTACACCAAAAAATATTATCATTACAAAGTCATCCAATAAAATATATGTCACGACGTTACAAAATGTGTGGTGGTGATATGATATAATATATAATCTTAATATCTTATATAAAGATCATAAACTCTCACGCAAGTTTTTTGTAACAAAAAATTCGGATTTCTTCATATTATATTGGTGTAATGGTGTGTATAGGAAAATACGACAAAACGTCGCAAAAAAAAAAAAGGTTCATCTGCGTAAACAGGCGACGTCGCAGTAGCCATGTACCCATTATTCACTATAGATGAACTGACTATACCTATACAATAATATATGACATGTATAATAATAATAATATGTAATCCCGTTGGAATATTATTCTTTCACCTACATACGTAGGTAGGTATATACCATAATATATCCTCCTCGCGCCGTCACGCCTAACCCTTTGGCCGAACAATACACGGTTGTTGACCCCCCCTGGGAATTTTTTTCCTCCGAATAAAGGGCGTAATTGCACAAAAGACCATTTATTTATTTCCGTTTTTTCGTGGGGATCTATTAAAAAAAATTACTCATTGTCGGCGCCGCTAAATAGAGGCGGTCTGTTTCCATCACGAGGAATCCTGCACCGTCGGGTCCGCAGCGTTGTGCTCGCGTGTGTGTGCAGTACTGTGTACACGGACGGATTGGATTTTCGTGTTCTATTATATGCGTTTTAACCTCCTTTTTGACAGGTATAAAAACCCACACGGGATAACGGTTTTTGAACAGGTAATCCTTTCGCGCCGCCACCGAGATGAGGAGGGCTGCCAATTAAACACAATACGAAACCACTATATTATTACCTATATAAAACGTAAGTAGGTACAACCGATTAGATGACATTGTTTTCGCAGCGTCAATCCTCTCCACGCTGTGTGAATATAGCATATGATATTTGAGTATAGATTTAATACGTAGGTCGTCTATAATACTCGTGTGCTGCGATTTATGCTCGAGTATTTTAGGCATTTACACGAGTGCACAGCATTATCGAAATATTATGATATGCGGTTTAAATGTACTGCGCGTATAGTTGTTACAGTTATACGGATCGACGTCGTAAAATGTTCTTACATTCAAAATTATAATATTTCTAGATAGTGCTGTAGACATCATTTATTTTTTGTCGGTAAACCGAAACGTTTTTTTTGAGATAAATATTATTATTCCGTCACCGTGTACGTGTACGCGAGACCCAAATCCGTAAGATTGGTGACATGTTTTGTCGCACTTTACTGGCCACGTCCTCTAAGTCTGTATAGCATATACTGACCGTAACCACTTATTCGATTTACATAATAATATACTCACATGTTATTATTGACTAATCAGTTTTTGCGATATCATATGTAGGTACATATTGGTATATGGTCATATAGGTTAGATTAACACAGTGTATACGGTTTACAATGTTCAAAATAGAAAGTATAAATAATAATTGTACATACCTATACCTATATATTATAATATTATAAGAGTGGAGTAACAAAAGTTTTTTCATGAACCATAAATTATATACGAAAATATCAACAACAACAACAACAACAACAACAACAACTGTTGAATGATGACGTTTCCTCGCCGGCAACATGTGTGATGGGAAATTCTTTGTTTGTTGCGATGAACTTTTCTCGCCCGCGTTTTCCTCAACCGCATTAATTTACATAATATACGTCTGGAATTAGAAGATTTTATAACTAAATCTTATGTATAGCTACATACTATGCGTTTGATATAATATATAATATGTTCATTTTATTCGACAGAAGTAAATAACACCAAACTTACATATAACTTAAGTATACTGTTATCACTACCTGCATGGCCAATATATGTTTTATGTAACAAGAAGAAGAATAATTATTGGTACTTATTTTATTATCCAAACATATTTACATAATTACATAATATAATACAATACATCACGGGCAGCGATACAATTTGGAACAGAAAACTATTACAGAAATATAATTTAAATGTAATTTTTGGATTGAGAGAAATACAAAAAACATATAATTTAATAATTTAATAATGCTAAATTCATTGCAAATTATAAAAAAACCTGCAGGCACTTGAACCGGAACCTTTAAAATATTAAGACCGAAACCTTTCTTTAATTGAAAAAAAAGTACACCAAAGTACTTTGAACAAAAAAAAGGTACTATTTTAGGTTCAAAAATAAAACACTCAGGATTACAACACCAAGGTATCCTGTCTTGAGTATAATCTATGTATGGATCATGGTCCCTAGATGCTCAACAGCATAAAGAAGATAACGGGAACTCACCCCGAGTGGCAAAGGGGGCGGAGACCTAGCATGGTCGGCTCCACGGGGGCGAATTCAAGGCTGGGCAAGAGACCCACCAAGCGGAACCGGCACTTACTGGCCGTCAAGATTGCGAGAAGTACGCAATCAGCCGCCATTGGCATGCCCGAGAGACACTGAAAGAACCGCCTACAAATCTCAGGGAGTGCGATATCGAAAAATCCAGGCTGTATTGGGAAATGGGTCTCTGCCCACTGGCATGGGCGGTACGATGTGAGTGGGGAAGCGCCCTTTGTGTGCAAATAGCTCGATGGGGCGACGGGAAGGGCCCGGGGCGCGCCCGTAATGAGAAGCTGAACAGAGGAGCCGAACCCTGTGAAGATACGGGAGCAGGGATCGTGAGCAGTACAACGCAGGCATCAAGGCTAGAGCAACCCAAACTAGTACTCGTACCTCTGTGGGATTGACTCTGTATTGTTTGTACCCGACCCCTTTACCCCGCTCAGGTGTGGAAGCTCGAGAAGCTGAAGGTCAGGTTCGCCTTCTTCCATCACCCTATCTCTTCGAAGGTTAGGCACGGCTGTTGGTAGCAGGTTTCTTGACTGAAAGTTCAGGTCATTCAACACGCATTACCCTTCACACTGATGTCCCTCAGGCGGGCAGCCCGCTTGCTGAGAGGGGGCCCCCGCAATCCGGACTACGGTTGCGGTGTGAAAGTATAGACCGCGGTCCTCTCGGCGTATCTAGACGAGTAAGGGCTTTGGTAGCATGTTTACCGGTCGCTCGCAGGGAGGCAGGTGCAGGAGGTGCGCGGCGCCGAGTCCCCGAAACACGGGATCTAGGTGCGGAATAGTGTGTGCAAGAGTGTCGATATCGTGACGGGCAGACCATTGGGTCTGGACCGCTTGAGGGAGCAGGGGGCGGGCGAGAGAGTACGTACACACCATGCTGCGGTGAAGGGAGGCATCATTGCGTACGGGGAGTCGTGCCTGCAACGTACAGACGACAGCATCAATTATAAGAATGCTGCCCACAGCGGGACTACCGGTGCATCTGGAGGAGGTGCTGCGGGGGAAAGGGGCACGGCATGAACCCAGGGGCACGCGAGGAATATAATATTCGCTGAAGCCAAACCTGGGGGACCTGTAGGAAAAGAAGGCAGCTATAGTAAGGCAAGTGCTGCGCATCGATACTTGTAGGCGGATCGCTTTGATTGCATAATTATCGCGAATTCGAATCAAAAGCCCATATACATATCTTATTACCTATGTAAATTTACTGGATGTAATGTATAGAATTTAACCAATCATTTTATATACAAAAGTATACAAAATTCTTTGTGCTTTTTAATGAATATGTCTAGTACATCTTTATGTTTACCTACGTCACTACCCCATAAACACTTTTTTTGTTTGAAAATGATATTATTAATTATAGCACTTATCACTATTAGTAAAAAGTAATTAAAAATTATCATAAAAACATGCTTTCACAATATATAATAATTGCACTAAGCCTTTCATGGCTTTTCCGATTTTAAGCTTTTAATATTTAATAATAAATTTTATTTTTTATAATTTTAAATATTATTATAAATAATAAAAATCTTTTTATCCCTCCCCCCCCTTCCTTTCCCCTTCTCTCTTTTTTTTCCATTCTTCTCTCTCTCTTTTTTCCCCTTTTCCTCCTTTTTCCCCCTTCTTCTCTTTCCCTCGTTTCCTTTCTTCCTTCTTCATCTTTTTTCTTTTTTCCCCTTCCTTCCCTTTTTTCTTCTCCTTTTTTCCTTTTCTCATTTTCCCTTCTTTTTCTTTCCCTTTCTTGTCCCTTTCCTTTCTTCCCCTTCTTCTTTTTCTTTCTCTCTCTAATTTTGTTTTTTTTGTCTTGTCTCCTTCTCCTTTTTTTTTTCCTTCTCTCTTCCTTCCTACCCATGCTCTTTTCTCTCCTTTCTTTCCTCCCACTTTTTTCTCTCTTCCCCCTTTTTCTTTCCTCTCCCTTTTTTTACCTTTCTTCCTCTTCCTTTTTTTTCCCCTTTCCTCTTTCTCCTCCTTTCCTCCCCTTTCCTTCCCCTCCTCTCCTTCCCGCCGTTCCTTTCCTCTCCTTTCCCCTCTCTTTTTCCTTTCCTTCCCTTCCTCTCTTTTTCCTTTTTCTCTTTTTTCCCCCTTTTTTCTGTTTCTATTCCTCCTTTTTTCCCCTTTCTTCTTCCTTTCCTTCCCTTTTCTTTTTTTCTTTCCTTTCCCTGTACCTTCCCTTCCTCTCCCTTTTCCCTTTCTCTCCCTTCCCTTTCTCTCTTCTTTTTTTTCCATCTTGTCCTTTTCCCTCTTTTTTCTCTTCCCTCTGTTTTCTCTTTTCTCTCTTCTTCATCCTTTCTTCTTCTCCTTTTCATTTTTCTTTCCCTTTTCTCCTTTCCCCCTCTCCCCCTTCTTATCTCGTTTTCCTCCTTCTTTTCTCTATTTATCTTACTTGGTTTCCTTTCTATTTTTTCTCCTTCCTTCTCTCCCCTTTTCTTCTCCTCCTTCCTTCTTCTTTTTTTCTTCTTTCACAATTTTCACTCCATTTTGATTGATCACTTACGCGACCTTGAATCACGCCATCTCCACCACCTTATTCACTCGTGAAATTTAACTGAGGATCAGTACGTTAGAATTTATACAATCATTTTACTTTCAATGCTAATCACAAATCGTTGTCGTTTATTATGAATATTGTCTACATATTTATATTTATGTACGCCTACGAGTCCCATACCCCAGAGAGCAATTATTGTTCTTAAAATGAACTTTTTGCATAATAATTCACTATCCTATTAGTAAAACAGTAAATTTATCAAATATTCTCAAAAAATGCTTTCACAGATATATATAAATTGTTATGACTTCCATGCTCCATTTAAAGAGTTATAATCATTTTTATTGATAAATTATCGCGAAAGATTAGATCAAGCATATACACAACCCGTAAGCCCTACGTAAAATTTGACGGAAGGAGGAATATAGAATTCAAAAATCATTTTATATACAAAGTAATACAAAATCGTTGTACTTTTTATGAATATAGTCTAATATTTATATTTAATGTCCCTACGCTCCTACCCAAAGAGCATTTTTTTGTTTAAAAAATGTAACTATTAAATTATAATCACTTATACTATGTTTAAAAAGTAAATGTATTAATATTATCATAAAAAAATGCTGTCTGGCATAACATATTAATAACATACTACATGCTCAATTTAAAGCTTTTATAATCATTTTTGATTGATAACTTATCGCGCTTAAATCAAGCATATCCACACCTTACTCCTACGTAAATCATTTGACGGGGAAGGATATAGAATTTCAAAAATCATTTTATATATATAAATGTTACAAAAATATTTGTACTTTTTATGAATATCATCTAATACATATTTTATGTACCTACGTCCTACCACAGAGAGCAATTAATTTGTTTAAAATGTAACTATTACATTATAATCACTTATCTATTAGTAAAAAAGTAAATTATTAATATTATCATAAAAAAATGCTGCACTGGCATACTAAATATCAGACATACATGCTCAATTTTAAAGCTTTTTTAATCATTTTTATTGCAAATTATCGCGAATTGAATCAAGCATATACACACCTTATTCCTATGTAAAATTTCTAGGATGGAATTTAGAATTATAAAAATCATTATATACAAAGTATACAAAACTTCTTGTGCTCTTTATGAATATTTTCTAATACATATTCGTAATGTATTACGTCCTACCCCAGAAACAATTTTTTTGTTTGAAAATGTAATTATTAAATTATAATCACTTATACTATTAGTAAAAAGTAATATATTACATTATCATAAAAAAATGCTTTCACAGATATATATAATTGTCAGTTTACATGCTCAATTTTAAGCTTTTATAATCATTTTTATTGATAAATTATCGCGAATTGAATCAAACATATACACACCTTATCCCTACTTAAAATTTGACGGGGAAGGAATATATAAATTCAAAAATCATTTTATATAAAAAAATGTATACAATAATCATTGTGCTTTTTATGAATATTGTCTAATATTTATATTTATGTACCTACGTCCTAACCCAGAGGGCATTTTTTTGTTTAAAAATGTAACTATTACATTATAATCACTTATACTATTAGTAAAAAGTAAATTTATAAATATTATCATAATAAAATGCTGTCACAGATATATAATTGTTAGACTTACATGCTCCAATTTAAGATTTTATAATCATTTTGATTGTAAATTAGGCGAATTGAATCAAGCATATACACACCTTATTCCTACGTAAAATTTTACGGGGAAGGAAATATAAATTCAAAAATCATTTTATAAATATGAATGTATACAAAAATTGTACTTTTTATGAATATTATCTAATAATATCTTTATGTACCTACGTCCTACCCCAGAGAGCAATTTTTTGTTTAAAAATGTAATTATTACATTATAATCATTTATATTATTAGTAAAAAGTAAATATATTAACATTATCATAAAAAAATGCTTTCACAGGTATATATAATTTTTAGACATACATGCTCAAATTTAAAGATTTTATAATCATTTTTTATTGAAAAATTATGGCCAATTGAATCAACCATATACACACCTTATTCCTACGTAAAATTTGTCGAGGAAGGATAAGATAATTTCAAAAATCATTTTATATACAAAAGTATACAAAATCGTTGTACTTTTTATGAATATTGTCTAATATTATTATTTATGTACCTACACCTACCCCAGGAAGAATTTTTTTGTTTAAAAATGTAACTATTACATTATAATCACTTATACTATTAGTAAAAAGTAAATGTATTAATATTATCATAAAATAATGCTGTCTGGCATACATAAAAATATCATACACATGCTCAATTCTAAGCTTTTATAATCATTTTGATTGATAAATTATCGCGAATTGAATCAAGCATATACACACACTTATCCCTACGTAAAAAATTTGACGGGAGGAATATAGAATTTCAAAAATCATTTTATATATAGAAATGTATACAAAAATCGTTGTGATTTTTATGAATATTGTCTAATACATATCTTATATACCTACGTCCTACCCCAGAGAGCTATTATTTGTTTTAAAATGTAACTATTACATTATAATCACTTATACTATTAGTAAAAAGTAAATTTATTAATATTATCATAAAAAAATGCTGTCTGGCATACATAAATTTCATACATACATGCTCAATTTTAAGCTTTTATAATCATTTTGATTGATAAATTATTCGCGAATTGAATCAAGCATATACACACCTTATTCCTACGTGAAATTTAACTGGGATGTACTTTAGAATTATAAAAATCATTTTATATACAAAAGTATACAAAAATCGTTGTACTTTTTATGAATTTAGTCTAATATTTATATTTATGTACCTACGTCCTACCCCAGAGAGCATTTTTTTGTTTAAAAATGTAACTATTACATTATAATCACTTATACTATTAGTAAAAAGTAAATTTATAAATATTATCATAAAAAAATGCTTTCACAGATATATATAATTGTCAGACTTACATGCTCCAATTTAAAGATTTTATAATCATTTTGATTGATAAATTATCGCGAATTGAATCAAGCATATACACACCTTATCCCTACGTAAAATTTGACGGGGAAGGAATATATAAATTCAAAAATCATTTTATATATAGAAATGTATACAAAAATAATTGTACTTTTTATGAATTATCTAATACTATATTCTTTATGTACCTACGTCCTACCCCAGAGAGCATTTTTTGTTTAAAAATGTAACTATTACATTATAATCACTTATACTATTAGTAAAAAGTAAATATATTAATATTATCATAAAAATATGCTGTCTGGCATACATAAAAATATCATACATACATGCTCAATTTTAAGCTTTTATAATCATTTTGATTGATAAATTATCGCGAATTGAATCAAGCATATACACATCTTATTCCTACGTAAAATTTAACTAGGATGTAATTTAGAATTATAAAAATCATTTTATATACAAAAGTATACAAAATTCTTTGTGCTTTTTATGAATATTGTCTAATACATATCTTTATGTACCTACGTCCTACCCCAGAAAACAATTTTTTTGTTTGAAAATGTAATTATTAATTATAATCACTTATACTATTAGTAAAAAGTAAATTTATAAATATTATCATAAAAAAATGCTTTCACAGATATATATAATTTTTAGACTTACATGCTCCAATTTAAAAATTTTATAATCGTTTTAATTGATAAATTATCGCGAATTGAATCAAGCATATACACACCTTATCCCTACGTAAAATTTGACGGGGAAGGAATATATAAATTCAAAAATCATTTTATATACAAAAGTATACAAAAATCGTTGTACTTTTTATGAATATAGTCTAATATTTATATTATGTACTACGTTCTACCCAGAGAGCATTTTTTGTTTAAAACGTAACTATTACATTATAATCACTTATACTATTAGTAAAAAGTAAATTTATAAATATTATCATAAAAAAATGCTTTCTGGCATACATAAAAATTTCATACATACATGCTCAATTTTAAGCTTTTATAATCATTTTGATTGATAAATTATCGCGAATTGAATCAAACATATACACACCTTATCCCTACGTAAAATTTGACGGGGAAGGAATATATAAATTCAAAAATCATTTTATATAAAAAAGTATACAAAATTCTTTGTGCTTTTTATGAATATTGTCTAATGCTTATCTTTATGTACCTACGTCCTACCCCAGGAAGCATTTTTTTGTTAAAAAATGTAATTATTACATTATAATCATTTATATTATTAGTAAAAAGTAAATATATTAACATTATCATAAAAAAATGCTTTCACAGATATATATAATTGTCAGACTTACATGCTCAATTTTAAGCTTTTATAATCATTTTGATTGATAATTTATCGAGAATTTAATCAAGCATATACACACCTTATCCCTACGTAAAATTTGTCGGGGAAGGAATATAGAATTTCAAAAATCATTTTATATACAAAAGTATACAAAAATCGTTGTACTTTTTATGAATATAGTCTAATATTTATATTTATGTACCTACGTCCTACCCCAGAGAGCATTTTTTTGTTTAAAATTACATTACATAATCACTTATACTATTAGTAAAAAGTAAATTTATAAATATTATCATAAAAAAATGCTGTCTGGCATACATAAAATTTCATACATACATGCTCAATTTTAAGCTTTTATAATCATTTTGATTGTAAATTATCGCGAATTGAATCAAGCATATACACACCTTATTCCTATGTAAAATTTACTAGGATGTAATTTAGAATTATAAAAATCATTTTATATACAAAAGTATACAAAATTCTTTGTGCTTTTTATGAATATTGTCTAATACATATCTTTATGTACCTACGTCCTACCCCAGAGAGCAATTTTTTGTTTGAAAAATGTAACTATTACATTATAATCACTTATACTATTAGTAAAAAGTAAATATATTAATATTATCATAAAAAAATGCTTTCACAGATATATATAATTGTTAGACTTACAAGCTCCAATTTAAAGATTTTATATCATTTTGATTGAAAAATTATCGTGAATTGAATCAAGCATATACACACCTTATCCCTACGTAAAATTTGTCGAGGAAGGAATATAGAATTTCAAAAATCATTTTATATATAAAATGTATACAAAAAAATTGTACTTTTTATGAATTGTCTAATATTTATATTATGTACCTACGTCCTACCCAGAGAGCATTTTTTTGTTTAAAAATGTAATTTTACATTATAATCACTTATACTATTAGTAAAAAGTAAATATATAAATATTATCATAAAAAAAGCTGTCTGGCAAATATAAAAATTTCAGACATACATGCTCAATTTTAAGATTTTAATCATTTTTATTGATAAATTATCGCGAATTGAATCAAGCATATACACACCTTATCCCTACGTAAAATTTGACGGGGAAGGAATATAGAATTTCAAAAATCATTTTATATACAAATGTATACAAAAATAATTGTACTTTTTATGAATATATCTAATATTATATCTTATGTACCTACGTCCTACCCAGAGAGCATTTTTTGTTTTAAAATGTAATTATTACATTATAATCACTTATACTATTAGTAAAAAGTAAATATATTAATTATCATAAAAAAATGCTTTCACAGTAATAATAATTTTAGACATACATGCTCAAATTTAAAGATTTTATAATCATTTTTATTGAAAAATAATTATCGCGAATTGAATCAAGCATATACACACCTTATTCCTACGTAAAATTAACTGGATGTAATATAGAATTATAAAAATCATTTTATATAAAAAGTATACAAAAATCGTTGTGACTTTTATGATATTGTCTAATATATATCTTTATGTACCTACGTCCTACCCCAGAGAGCAATTTTTTGTTTAAAAATGTAACTATTACATTATAATCACTTATACTATTAGTAAAAAGTAAATATTTATATTATCATAAAAAAATGCTTTCACAGATATATATAATTGTCAGACTACATGCTCAAATTTAAAGATTTTATAATCATTTTGATTGATAAATTATCGCGAATTGAATCAAGCATATACACACCTTATCCCTACGTAAATTTGACGGGTAAGGACTATAGATTTCAAAATCATTTTATATCAAAAAGTATACAAAAATCGTTGTACTTTTATGATATAGTCTAATATTTATATTTATGTACCTACGTCCTACCCAGAGAGCAATTTTTGTTTTTAAAAATGTAACTATTACATTATAATCACTTATACTATTAGTAAAAAGTAAATATATTAATATTATCATAAAAAATGCTTGTCACAATAATATAATTGTCAGACTTACAGCTCAATTTTAAGATTTTATAATCATTTTGATTGAAAAATTATCGCGAATTGAATCAAGCATATACACACCCTTATCCCTACGTAAATTTGTCGAGGAAGGAATATAGAATTTCAAAAATCAGTTTATATATAAAAATGTATACAAAAATCGTTGTACTTTTTATGAATATAGTCTAATATTTATATTTATGTACCTACGTCCTACCCCAGGAGCATTATTTTGTTTAAAAATGTAACTATTACATTATAATCACTTATACTATTAGTAAAAAGTAATTTATAAATATTATCATAAAAACAATGCTGTTGGCAACATAAAAATGTCATACATACATCTCAATTTTAAGCTTTATAATCATTTTGATTGATAAATTATCGCGAATTTGAATCAAGCATATACACACCTTATCCCTACGTAAAATTTGACGGGGAAGGAATATAGAATTTCAAAAATCATTTTATATATAGAAATGTATACAAAAATATTGTACTTTTTTATGAAACATGTCTAATACATATATTTTATGTACCTACGTCCTACCCCAGAGAGCATTTTTTGTTTAAAAATGTATTTATTACATTATAATCATTTATATTCTATTAGTAAAAAGTAAATTTATTAAATTATCATAAAAAAATTGTCTCGCATTATAAAAATTTATACAACACATGCTCATTTTAAGCTTTTATAATCATTTTATTTTGAAAATTATCGCGAATTGAATCAACCATATACACACCTTATTCCTACGTGAAATTTGACGGGGAAAGGACTATAGAATTCAAAAATCATTTTATATATAGAAGTATACAAAAATCGTTGTGATTTTTATGATATTTTCTAATATTTAACATACTTTATGTACCTACGGTCCTACCCCAGAAGACAATTTTTGTTTAAAAATGTAACTATTACATTATAATCACTTATACTATTAGTAAAAAGTAATTTATATTAATATTATTAAAAAAATGCTTTCACAGATATATATATTTTTAGCTTACATCTTACCTCATTTAAAGATTTATATCATTTTTATTGTAAAATTATGGCGAATTGAATCAACATATACACACCTTATTCCTACGTAAAATTTGACGGGGAAGTACTTAGAGATTAAGCAAAAGCATTTTTAAATATAAAAGTATACAAAAATCTTGTACTGTTTATGAATATTCATCTAATAAACTATCTTTATGTACCTACGTCCTCCCCAAAGAGCAATTTTTGTTTAAAAATGTAACTATTACATTATAATCACTTATACTATTAGTAAAAAGTAAATATATTAATATTATCATAAAAAATGCTGTCTCGCATACCTTAATTGTCAGACATTACATGCTCAATTTTAAGCTTTTATAATCATTTTTATTAAAAAATTATCGCGAATTGAATCAACCATATACACACCTTATTCCTACGTAAAATTTGACGGGGAAGGAATATATAAATTCAAAAATCATTTTATATACAAAAAGTATACAAAACTCTTTTGTACTTTTTATGAATATTATCTAATACATATCTTTATTATCCTACGTCCTACCCCCAAGAACAATTTTTTGTTTAAAAATGTAAAAATTACCTATTCACCATACTACTACTAAAAAAAGTAAATATTAAAAATACATAAAAAACATGCGTAACAACAAAAAACTTACACACTCCTCTAAATTTACACCCTAAATTAAACCCATTTTATAATCAAAATTTAATTGAATAAATACACACTGAATCAACCTATACACACCTTACTCCTACGTAAAATTTGTCGAAAGGAATAAGAATTCAAAAATCATTTACCTACAGTATACAAAAATCGTTTACTTTTTATAATATAACTCCCTAATACACTCTACATAACTTACTACCTCCCTTCCAAAGAGCTAATATTTTTCTTTAAAAATGTACTAAGCTTATAATTCACTTAGACTATATAGTAAAAAGTAAATATATTAAATATTATCATAAAAAATGCTGTCCTGGCATACATAAAAATATCATACATATCCATGCTCAATTTCTAAGCTTTTATAATCATTTTGATTGATAAATTATCGCGAATTGAATCAAACATATTACACACCTTTCCTTATCCCTACGTAAAATTTGACGGGGAGGAATATATTAATTTCAAAAATCATTTTATATAGAAATGTATACAAAAATCGTTGTGCTTTTTATGAATATTGTCTAATACATATCTTATATACCTACGTCCTACCCACAAAGAGCTATTATTTGTTTTAAAATTGTAACTATTACATTATAATCACTTATAATATTTGTAAAAAGTAAATATATTAATATTATCATAAAAAAATGCTGTCTGGCATACATAAAAATATCATACATACATGCTCAATTTTAAGCTTTTATAATCATTTTGATTGATAAATTATTCGCGAATTGAATCAAGCATATACACACCTTATTCCTACGTGAAATTTAACTGGGATGTACTTTAGAATTATAAAAATCATTTTATTACAATGTATACAACAAAAATCGTTGTGCTTTTTATGAATATATTGTCTAATATTTATATTTATGTACCTACGTCCTACCCCAGAGAGCAATTTTGTTTAAAAATGGTAACGTTTTACATTATAATCACTTATACTATTAGTAAAAAGTAAATTTATAAATATTATCATAAAAAATGCTGTCACAGATATATATAATTTGATAGACTTAGAGGCTCAATATAAAGATTTTATAACATTTGATTGTAAAATTATGGTGAATTGAATCAAGCATATACACACCTTATTCCTACTTAAAATTTTACGGGGAAGGATTATATAATTTCAAAATAATTTTTAAATATAGAATGTATACAAAAATAATTGTACTTTTTATGAATATTATCTAATAAACATCTTTATGTACCTACGTCCTACCCACAGAGAGCAAATTTTGTGTAAAAATGAACTATTATTATAATCACCTATACTATTAGTAAAAAGTAAAATATATTAATATTATCATAAAAAAATGCTGTCTGGCAACATACAAAAAATATACAATACATGATCAATTTTAAGCTTTTATCATTTTGGATTGGTAAATTATCGCGAATTGAATCAAGCATATACACATCTTATCCCATGTAAAATTTACTAGGATGTAATTAGAATTATAAAAATCATTTTATATTACAAAAGTATACAAAATTCTTTGTGCTTTTTATGAATATTGTCTAATACTGTCTTTATGTACCTACGTCCTACTCCAGAAACAATTTTTTTGTTTGAAAATGTAATTATTTTATTATACAATCACTTATACTATATAGTAAAAAGTAATTATCAAATATTATCAATAAAAAAATGCTTTCACAGATATATATAATTTTTCGTAGACTTACATGCTCCAATTTAAAAATTTTATAATCGTTTTCTAATTGATAATTATCGCGAATTGAATCAAGCATATACACACCTATCTCTACGTAAATTACAGGGAAGGAATATAGAATTCAAAAAATCATTTATAATACAAAAGTATACAAAAATCGTTGTCATTTTTTATGAATTAGTCTAATATTTATATTTATGTACCTACGTTCTACCCAGAGAGAGTAATTTTTTTGTTTTATAAACGTAACTATTTCATTATAATCACTTATACTATTAGTAAAAAGTAAATTTATAAAATATTATCATAAAAAATGCTTTCTGGCATACATAAAAATGGTCATACCTACATCTCAATTTTAAGCTTTTGTATATCACTTCTATTGATAAATTATCACGAATTGAATCAACCTGATACAACCACACCTTATCACTACGTAAAATTTGACGGGGAAGGAATATATAAATTCTCAAAAATCATTTTATATAAAAAAGTATACCCAAATTCTTTGTGCTTTTTATGAATATTGTCTAATGCTTATCTTTATGTACTATCGTCCTACCCCAGGAAGCATTTTTTGTTAAAAAAGTGTAATTATTACATTATATATCATTTTTATTATTAGTAAAAAGTGAATATCTTTAACATTATTCCTCATAAAAAAAGATTTCACAGAATATATATACAATTGTCAGTACCACATGCTCAATTTAAGCTTTTTATAATCATTTTGATTGATAACTTTATCGAGAATTTAATCTCAAGCATATACACACCTTATTCTCTACGTAAAATTTTCGGTGGAAGGAATATTAGAATTAAAAAATCTTTATATACAAAGTATACAAAAAATCGTTGTACATTTTATGAATATATTCTAAATTTATATTTATGTACCTACGTTCTAGCCAGAGAGCATTTTTACGTTTAAAAATGTAACTATTACCATATATCACTTATACTATTAGTAAAAAGTAATTTATAAACTATATCATAAAAAACATGCTGTCTGGCATACATAAAAATTTCATACATACATGCTCAATTTTAGCTTTTTATCATTCTTTGATTGGTAAATTATCGCGAATTGAATCAAGCATATACACATCTTATTCCTATTAAAATTAACTAGGGTAGGAATTATAACATAAATCATTTGTATATACAAAAGTTACAACAACTCTTTGTGCTTTATGAATATTGTGCTAATTATATCTTTATGTACCTACGTCCTACCCCAGAGAGCAATTATTTGTTTTAAAAATGTAACTATTACAATTATATTCACTTATACTATTAGTAAAAAGTAAATATATTAATATTATCATAAATATGCTCTCACAGATATATTAATTGTCAGACTTACATGCTCAATTTAAAGATTTTATAATCATTTTGTATTGATAAATTATCGCGAATTTGAATCAAGCATATACACACCTTATCCCACACGTAAAATTTGACGGGTAGGAATATAGAATTTCAAATCATTTTATCTACAAATTATACAAAAATCGTTGTACTTTTTAATGAATAGTCTAATTTTTAGTTTATGTACCTACGTCCTACCAGAGAGCATTTTTTTTGTTTAAAAATGTAATTATTACATATAATCACTTATACTATTAGTAAAAATAAATATATAATATTATCATAAAAAGATGCTTTCCATAATATTATCATTGCAGACTTACAGCTCCAATTTAAGATTTATATCATTTTGATTAAAAATTATCGCGTATTGAATCAAGCATATACACACCTTATCCCTACGTAAAATTTGTCGAGGAGGATATAAATTTCAAAATCATTTTATATATTAAGAAATGTATACAAAAATAATTGTACTTTTAATAACATAGTCTAATACATATCTTTATGTACCTACGTCCTACCCCAGAGAGCAATTTTTTGTTTAAATGTTTAATTACATTATAATCATTTATATTATTATAAAAAGTAAATTATTAACATTATCATAAAAATGCTTTCACAGGTAATATAATTTTTAGACATACATGCTCAAATTTAAAGATTTTATAATCATTTTTTTTGAAAAATTAGGGCCATTGAATCAACCATATACACCATACCTTATCCTACGTGAAATTTAACTGGGATGGTACTATAGAATTATAAAAAAATCATTTTATATAAAAAAGTATACAAAATTCGTTGTGTTTTTATGAATATTGTCTAAATATATCTTTATGTACCTACGTCCTACCCCAGAGAGCAATTATTTGTTTAAAAATGTAACTATTACATTATATCACTTATACTATTATAAAAAGTAAATAATTAATATTATCATAAAAATATGCTCTCACAGATATATATAATTGTCAGACTTACATGCTCAAATTTAAAGATTTTATAATCATTTTGATTGATAATTATCGCGAAAATGAATCAAGCATATACACACCTTATCCCTACGTAAAATTTGACGGGTAAGGAATATAGAATTTCAAAAATCATTTTATATACAAATATATACAAAAATCGTTGTACTTTTTATGACATAGAGTCTAATATTTATATTTATGTACCTACGTCCTACCACAACAGAGAGATTTGTTTAAAAATGTAACTATTACATTATAATCACTATACTATTAGTAAAAAGTAAATGTATTAATATTATCATAAAAATATGCTGTCTGGCATACATAAAAATATCATACATACATGCTCATTCTAAGCTTTTATAATCATTTTGATTGATAAATTATCGCGAATTGAATCAAGCATATCATATCTTATTCCTATGTAAAATTTAACTGGGATGTAATTTAGAATTAAAAATCATTTTATATACAAAAGTATACAAAAATCGTTGTACTTTTTATGAATATAGTCTAAATATTTATATTTATGTACCTACGTCCCACCCAGAGAGCATTTTTTTTTGTTTAAAAATGTAATTATTACATTATATCACTTATACTATTAGTAAAAAGTAAATATATTAATATTATCATAAAAAGATGCTTTCACAATTACATAATATAATTGTCAGACTTACAAGCTCCAATTTTAAGATTTTATATCATTTTGATTGAAAAATTATCGCGAATTGATCAAGCATATACACACCTTATCCCTACGTAAAATTGTCGAGAAAGGAATATAGAATTCAAAAAAATCATTTTATATATAATGTATCAAAAAAAAATTGTACTTTTTATGAACATAGTCTAATATTTATATTTATGTACCTACGTCCTACCCCAGGAAGAATTTTTTTGTTTAAAAATGTAACTTTTACATTATAATCACTTATACTATTAGTAAAAAGTAAATTTATAAATATTATCATAAAAAAATGCTGTCTGGCAAACATAAAAATTTCATACATACATGCTCAATTTTAAGCTTTTATAATCATTTTTATTGATAAATTATCGCGAATTGAATCAAGCATATACACACCTTATCCCTACGTAAAATTTGACGGGGAAGGAATATAGAATTTCAAAAATCATTTTATATATAGAAATGTATACAAAAATAATTGTACTTTTTATGAATATTATCTAATACATATCTTTATGTACCTACGTCCTACCCCAGAGAGCAATTTTTTGTTTAAAAATGTAATTATTACATTATAATCATTTATATTATTAGTAAAAAGTAAATATATTAACATTATCATAAAAAATGCTTTCACACAATATATAATTTTTAGACATACATGCTCAAATTTAAAGATTTTATAATCATTTTTATTGAAAAATTATGGCCAATTGACCATAACATATACACACCTTATTCCTACGTGAAATTTAACTGGGATGTACTATAGAATTATAAAAATCATTTTATATAAAAAAGTATACAAATTCGTTGTGATTTTTATGAATATTGTCTATATTATCTTTATGTACCTACGTCCTACCCCAGAGAGCAATTATTTGTTTAAAAATGTAACTATTACATTATATTCACTATACTATTAGTAAAAAGTAAATTTATTAATATTATCATAAAAATATGCTCTCACAGATATATATAATTGTCAGTCTTACATGCTCAATTTTAAGCTTTAATAATCATTTTTATTAAAAAATTATCGCGAACTGAATCAAACATATACACACCTTATCCCTACTTAAAATTTGACGGGGAAGGAAAATATAAATTCAAAAATCATTTTAAATATAGAAATGTATACAAAAATAATTGTACTTTTTATGAATATTATCTAATAAATATCTTTATGTACCTACGTCCTACCCCAGAGAGCAATTTTTTGTTTAAAAATGTAACTATTACATTATAATCACTTATACTATTAGTAAAAAGTAAATATATTAACATTATCATAAAAAAATGGTTTCACAGGTATATATAATTTTTAGACATACATGCTCAAATTTAAAGATTTTATAATCATTTTTTATTGAAAAATTATGGCCAATTGAAACAACCATATACACACCTTATTCCTACGTAAAATTTGTCGAGGAAGGAATATAGAATTTCAAAAATCATTTTATATACAAAAGTATACAAAAATCGTTGTACTTTTTATGAATATTGTCTAATACATATCTTTATATACCTACGTCCTACCACAAAGAGCTTTATTTGTTTTTAAAAATGTAACTATTACATTATATCACTTATAATATTTGTAAAAAGTAAATATATTAATATTATCATAAAAAAATGCTGTCTGGCATACATAAAAATATCATACATACATGCTCAATTCTAAGCTTTTATAATCATTTTGATTGATAAATTATCGCGAATTGAATCAAGCATATACACACCTTATCCCTACGTAAAATTTGACGGGGAAGGAATATAGAATTTCAAAAATCATTTTATATATAGGAATGTATACAAAAATCGTTGTGATTTTTATGAATATTGTCTAATACATATCTTTATATACCTACGTCCTACCACAAAGAGCTATTATTTGTTTAAAAATGTAACTATTACATTATAATCACTTATAATATTTGTAAAAAGTAAATATATTAATATTATCATAAAAAAATGCTGTCTGGCATACATAAAAATATCATACATACATGCTCAATTTTAAGCTTTTATAATCATTTTGATTGATAAATTATTCGCGAATTGAATCAAGCATATACACACCTTATTCCTACGTGAATTTAACTGGGATGTACTTGAATTATAAAATCATTTTATTTACAAATGTATACAAAAATCGTTGTGCTTTTTATGAATATTGTCTAATATTTATATTTATGTACCTACGTCCTACCCCAGAGAGCCATTTTTGTTTAAAAATGTAACTTTTACATTATAATCACTTATACTATTAGTAAAAGTAAATTTATAAATATTATCATAAAAAAATGCTGTCACAGATATATATAATTGTTAGACTTACAGGCTCCAATATAAAGATTTTATAAACATTTTGATTGTAAAATTATGGTGAATTGAATCAAGCATATACACACCTTATTCCTACTTAAAATTTTACGGGGAAGGATTATATAAATTCAAAAATAATTTAAATATAGAAATGTTTTACATAAAATATATTGTACTTTTTATGATATTATCTAATAATCTCTTTATGTACCTACGTCCTACCACAGAGAGCAATTTTTTGTTTAAAAATGTAACTATTACATTATAATCACTTATACTATTAGTAAAAAGTAAATATATTAATATTATCATAAAAAAATGCTGTCTGGCATACATAAAAATATCATACATACATGATCAATTTTAAGCTTTTATAATCATTTTGATTGGTAAATTATCGCGAATTGAATCAAGCATATACACATCTTATTCCTATGTAAAATTTAACTAGGATGTAATTTAGAATTATAAAAATCATTTTATATACAAAAGTATACAAAATTCGTTGTGCTTTTTATGAATATTGTCTAATACATGTCTTTTATGTACTACGTCCTACTCCAAAAACAATTTTTTTTGTTTGAAAATGTAATTATTATAATTATAATCACTTACTATTAGTAAAAGTAAATTTATAAATATTATCATAAAAAATGCTTTCACAGATATATATAATTTTTAGACTTACATGCTCCAATTTAAAAATTTTATAATCGTTTTAATTGATAAATTATCGCGAATTGAATCAAGCATATACACACCTTATCTCTACGTAAAATTTGACAGGGAAGGAATATATAAATTCAAAAATCATTTTATATACAAAAGTATACAAAAATCGTTGTACTTTTTATGAATATAGTCTAATATTTATATTTATGTACCTACGTTCTACCCAGAGAGCATTTTTTCGTTTATAACCGTAACTATTACATTATAATCACTTATACTATTAGTAAAAAGTAAATTTATAAATATTATCATAAAAAAATGCTTTCTGGCATACATAAAAATTTCATACATACATGCTCAATTTTAAGCTTTTATAATCATTTCTATTGATAAATTATCACGAATTGAATCAAACATATACACACCTTATCACTACGTAAAATTTGACGGGGAAGGAATATATAAATTCAAAAATCATTTTATATAAAAAGTATACAAAATTCTTGTGCTTTTTATGATATATTGTCTAATGCTTATCTTTATGTACCTACGTCCTACCCCAGGAAGCATTTTTTTGTTAAAAAATGTAATTATTACATTATAATCATTTATATTATTAGTAAAAAGTGAATATATTAACATTATCATAAAAAAATGATTTCACAGATATATATAATTGTCAGACTTACATGCTCAATTTTAAGCTTTTATAATCATTTTGATTGATAATTTATCGAGAATTTAATCAAGCATATACACACCTTATCTCTACGTACAATTTTTCGGGGAAGGAATATAGAATTTCAAAAATCATTTTATATACAAAAGTATACAAAAATCGTTGTACATTTTATGAATATATTCTAATATTTATATTTATGTACCTACGTTCTAGCCAGAGAGCATTTTTACGTTTAAAAATGTAACTATTACATTATAATCACTTATACTATTAGTAAAAAGTAAATTTATAAATATTATCATAAAAAAATGCTGTCTGGCATACATAAAAATTTCATACATACATGCTCAATTTTAAGCTTTTATAATCATTTTGATTGGTAAATTATCGCGAATTGAATCAAGCATATACACATCTTATTCCTATGTAAAATTTAACTAGGATGTAATTTAGAATTATAAAAATCATTTTATATACAAAAGTATACAAAATTCTTTGTGCTTTTTATGAATATTGTCTAATATATATCTTTATGTACCTACGTCCTACCCCAGAGAGCAATTATTTGTTTAAAAATGTAACTATTTCATTTATATTCACATTATATGTAAAAACAAATTAAAATTAAAAGTAAATATATTAATTATCATAAAATATGCTCTCACGATATATATAATTGTCAGACTTACATGCTCAAATTTAAAGATTTTATAATCATTTTGATTGATAAATTATCGCGAATTGAATCAAGCATATACACACCTTATCCCTACGTAAAATTTGACGGGTAAGGAATATAGAATTTCAAAAATCATTTTATATACAAAAGTATACAAAAATCGTTGTACTTTTTATGAATATAGTCTAATATTTATATTTATGTACCTACGTCCTACCCAGAGAGCATTTTTTTGTTTAAAAATGTAATTATTACATTATAATCACTTATACTATTAGTAAAAAGTAAATATATTAATATTATCATAAAAAGATGCTTTCACAATTATATATAATTGTCAGACTTACAAGCTCCAATTTAAAGATTTTATATCATTTTGATTGAAAAATTATCGCGAATTGAATCAAGCATATACACACCTTATCCCTACGTAAAATTTGTCGAGGAAGGAATATAGAATTTCAAAAATCATTTTATATATATAAATGTATACAAAAATAATTGTACTTTTTATGAACATAGTCTAATACATATCTTTATGTACCTACGTCCTACCCCAGAGAGCAATTTTTTGTTTAAAAATGTAATTATTACATTATAATCATTTATATTATTAGTAAAAAGTAAATATATTAACATTATCATAAAAAAATGCTTTCACAGGTATATATAATTTTTAGACATACATGCTCAAATTTAAAGATTTTATAATCATTTTTTATTGAAAAATTATGGCCAATTGAATCAACCATATACACACCTTATTCCTACGTGAAATTTAACTGGGAAGTACTATAGAATTATAAAAATCATTTTATATAAAAAAGTATACAAAATTCGTTGTGATTTTTATGAATATTGTCTAATATATATCTTTATGTACCTACGTCCTACCCCAGAGAGCAATTATTTGTTTAAAAATGTAACTATTACATTATATTCACTTATACTATTAGTAAAAAGTAAATATATTAATATTATCATAAAAATATGCTCTCACAGATATATATAATTGTCAGACTTACATGCTCAAATTTAAAGATTTTATAATCATTTTGATTGATAAATTATCGCGAATTGAATCAAGCATATACACACCTTATCCCTACGTAAAATTTGACGGGTAAGGAATATAGAATTTCAAAAATCATTTTATATACAAAAGTATACAAAAATCGTTGTACTTTTTATGAATATAGTCTAATATTTATATTTATGTACCTACGTCCTACCACAGAGAGCAATTATTTGTTTAAAAATGTAACTATTACATTATAATCACTTATACTATTAGTAAAAAGTAAATGTATTAATATTATCATAAAAATATGCTGTCTGGCATACATAAAAATATCATACATACATGCTCAATTCTAAGCTTTTATAATCATTTTGATTGATAAATTATCGCGAATTGAATCAAGCATATACATATCTTATTCCTATGTAAAATTTAACTGGGATGTAATTTAGAATTATAAAAATCATTTTATATACAAAAGTATACAAAAATCGTTGTACTTTTTATGAATATAGTCTAATATTTATATTTATGTACCTACGTCCTACCCAGAGAGCATTTTTTTGTTTAAAAATGTAATTATTACATTATAATCACTTATACTATTAGTAAAAAGTAAATATATTAATATTATCATAAAAAGATGCTTTCACAATTATATATAATTGTCAGACTTACAAGCTCCAATTTAAAGATTTTATATCATTTTGATTGAAAAATTATCGCGAATTGAATCAAGCATATACACACCTTATCCCTACGTAAAATTTGTCGAGGAAGGAATATAGAATTTCAAAAATCATTTTATATATATAAATGTATACAAAAAAAATTGTACTTTTTATGAACATAGTCTAATATTTATATTTATGTACCTACGTCCTACCCCAGGAAGAATTTTTTTGTTTAAAAATGTAACTTTTACATTATAATCACTTATACTATTAGTAAAAAGTAAATTTATAAATATTATCATAAAAAAATGCTGTCTGGCAAACATAAAAATTTCATACATACATGCTCAATTTTAAGCTTTTATAATCATTTTTATTGATAAATTATCGCGAATTGAATCAAGCATATACACACCTTATCCCTACGTAAAATTTGACGGGGAAGGAATATAGAATTTCAAAAATCATTTTATATATAGAAATGTATACAAAAATAATTGTACTTTTTATGAATATTATCTAATACATATCTTTATGTACCTACGTCCTACCCCAGAGAGCATTTTTTTGTTAAAAATTATATACATTATAATCATTATAATCATTTTAGTATTAGTAAAAAGTAAATTATAATTATCATAAAAAATAAAAAAATGCTTTCACAGGTATATATAATTTTTAGACATACATGCTCAAATTTAAAGATTTTATAATCATTTTGATTGATAAATTATCGCGATTTGAGTCAAGCATATACACACCTTATTCCTACGTGAAATTTAACTGGGATGTACTTTAGAATTATAAAAATCATTTTATATATAGAAATGTATACAAAAATAATTGTACTTTTTATGAATATTATCTAATACATATCTTTATGTACCTACGTCCTTCCCCAGAGAGCAATTTATTGTTTAAAAATGTAACTATTACATTATAATCACTTATACTATTAGTAAAAAGTAAATTTATAAATATTATCATAAAAAAATGCTGTCTGGCAAACATAAAAATATCATACATACATGCTCAATTTTAAGCTTTTATAATCATTTTGATTGATAAATTATCGCGAATTGAATCAAGCATATACATATCTTATTCCTATGTAAAATTTAACTGGGATGTAATTTAGAATTATAAAAATCATTTTATATACAAAAGTATACAAAATTCTTTGTGCTTTTTATGAATATTGTCTAATACATATCTTTATGTACCTACGTCCTACCCCAGAAAACAATTTTTTTGTTTGAAAATGTAATTATTAAATTATAATCACTTATACTATTAGTAAAAAGTAAATTTATAAATATTATCATAAAAAAATGCTTTCACAGATATATATAATTGCTAGACTTACATGCTCCGATTTTAAGCTTTTATAATCATTTTGATTGATAAATTATCGCGAATTGAATCAAGCATATACACACCTTATCCCTACGTAAAATTTGACGAGGAAGGAATATAGAATTTCAAAAATCATTTTATATACAAAAGTATACAAAAATCGTTGTACTTTTTATGAATATAGTCTAATATTTATATTTATGTACCTACGTCCTACCCAGAGAGCATTTTTTTGTTTAAAAATGTAACTATTACATTATAATCACTTATACTATTAGTAAAAAGTAAATGTATTAATATTATCATAAAAATACGCTGTCTGGCATACATAAAAATATCATACATACATGCTCAATTTTAAGCTTTTATAATCATTTTGATTGATAAATTATCGCGAATTGAATCAAGCATATACACACCTTATCCCTACGTAAAATTTGACGGGGAAGGAATAGAATTTCAAAAATCATTTAATATATATAAATGTATACAAAAATAATTGTACTTTTTATGAATATCATCTAATACATATCTTTATGTACCTACGTCCTACCACAGAGAGCAATTATTTGTTTAAAAATGTAACTATTACATTATAATCACTTATACTATTAGTAAAAAGTAAATATATTAATATTATCATAAAAAAATGCTGTCTGGCATACATAAAAATATCATACATACATGCTCAATTTTAAGCTTTTTTAATCATTTTGATTGATAAATTATCGCGAATTGAATCAAGCATATACACATCTTATTCCTATGTAAAATTTAACTAGGATGTAATTTAGAATTATAAAAATCATTTTATATACAAAAGTATACAAAATTCTTTGTGCTCTTTATGAATATTGTCTAATACATATCTTAATGTATTTACGTCCTACCCCAGAAAACAATTTTTTTGTTTGAAAATGTAATTATTAAATTATAATCACTTATACTATTAGTAAAAAGTAAATATATTAACATTATCATAAAAAAATGCTTTCACAGATATATATAATTGTCAGTCTTACATGCTCAATTTTAAGCTTTTATAATCATTTTTATTGATAAATTATCGCGAACTGAATCAAACATATACACACCTTATCCCTACTTAAAATTTGACGGGGAAGGAATATATAAATTCAAAAATCATTTTATATAAAAAAATGTATACGATAATCGTTGTGCTTTTTATGAATATTGTCTAATATTTATATTTATGTACCTACGTCCTACCCAGAGAGCATTTTTTTGTTTAAAAATGTTACTATTACATTATAATAACTTATACTATTAGTAAAAAGTAAATTTATAAATATTATCATAATAAAATGCTGTCACAGATATATATAGTTGTTAGACTTACAAGCTCCAATTTAAAGATTTTATAATCATTTTGATTGTAAAATTATGGTGAATTGAATCAAGCATATACACACCTTATTCCTACTTAAAATTTTACGGGGAAGGAAAATATAAATTCAAAAATCATTTTAAATATAGAAATGTATACAAAAATAATTGTACTTTTTATGAATATTATCTAATAAATATCTTTATGTACCTACGTCCTACCCCAGAGAGCAATTTTTTGTTTAAAAATGTAATTATTACATTATAATCATTTATATTATTAGTAAAAAGTAAATATATTAACATTATCATAAAAAAATGCTTTCACAGGTATATATAATTTTTAGACATACATGCTCAAATTTAAAGATTTTATAATCATTTTTTATTGAAAAATTATGGCCAATTGAATCAACCATATACACACCTTATTCCTACGTAAAATTTGTCGAGGAAGGAATATAGAATTTCAAAAATCATTTTATATACAAAAGTATACAAAAATCGTTGTACTTTTTATGAACATAGTCTAATATTTATATTTATGTACCTACACCTACCCCAGGAAGAATTTTTCTGTTTAAAAATGTAACTATTACATTATAATCACTTATACTATTAGTAAAAAGTAAATGTATTAATATTATCATAAAAATATGCTGTCTGGCATACATAAAAATATCATACATACATGCTCAATTCTAAGCTTTTATAATCATTTTGATTGATAAATTATCGCGAATTGAATCAAGCATATACACACCTTATCCCTACGTAAAATTTGACGGGGAAGGAATATAGAATTTCAAAAATCATTTTATATATAGAAATGTATACAAAAATCGTTGTGATTTTTATGAATATTGTCTAATACATATCTTTATATACCTACGTCCTACCCCAGAGAGCAATTATTTGTTTAAAAATGTAACTATTACATTATAATCACTTATACTATTAGTAAAAAGTAAATATATTAATATTATCATAAAAAAATGCTGTCTGGCATACATAAAAATATCATACATACATGCTCAATTTTAAGCTTTTATAATCATTTTGATTGATAAATTATTCGCGAATTGAATCAAGCATATACATATCTTATTCCTATGTAAAATTTAACTGGGATGTACTTTAGAATTATAAAAATCATTTTATTTACAAATGTATACAAAAATCGTTGTGCTTTTTATGAATATTGTCTAATATTTATATTTATGTACCTACGTCCTACCCCAGAGAGCAATTTTTGTTTAAAAATGTAACTTTTGCATTATAATCACTTATACTATTAGTAAAAGTAAATTTTAAATATTATCATAAAAAAATGCTTTCACAGATATATATAATTGTTAGACTTACATCTCCAATTTAAAGATTTTAATAATCATTTTTATTGATAAATTATCGCGAATTGAATCAAGCATATACACAACCGTATCCCTACGTAAAATTTGACGAGGAAGGAATATAGAATTTCAAAATCATTTTATATACAAAAGATACAAAATCGTTGTACTTTTTATGAATATAGTCTAATATTTATATTTATGTACCTACGTCCTACCCAGAGAGCATTTTTTTGTTTAAAAATGTAACTATTACATTATAATCACTTATACTATTAGTAAAAAGTAAATGTATTAATATTATCATAAAAATATGCTGTCTGGCATACATAAAAATATCATACATACATGCTCAATTTTAAGCTTTTATAATCATTTTGATTGATAAATTATCGCGAATTGAATCAAGCATATACACACCTTATCCCTACGTAAAATTTGACGGGGAAGGAATATAGAATTTCAAAAATCATTTTATATATATAAATGTATACAAAAATAATTGTACTTTTTATGAATATCATCTAATACATATCTTTATGTACCTACGTCCTACCACAGAGAGCAATTATTTGTTTAAAAATGTAACTATTAAATTATAATCACTTATACTATTAGTAAAAAGTAAATTTATAAATATTATCATAAAAAAATGCTTTCACAGATATATATAATTGCTAGACTTACATGCTCCGATTTTAAGCTTTTATAATCATTTTGATTGATAAATTATCGCGAATTGAATCAAGCATATACACACCTTATTCCTACGTGAAATTTAACTGGGATGTACTTTAGAATTATAAAAATCATTTTATTTACAAATGTATACAAAAATCGTTGTGCTTTTTATGAATATTGTCTAATATTTATATTTATGTACCTACGTCCTACCCCAGAGAGCAATTTTTGTTTAAAAATGTAACTTTTACATTATAATCACTTATACTATTAGTAAAAAGTAAATTTATAAATTTTATCATAAAAAAATGCTGTCACAGATATATATAATTGTTAGACTTACATGCTCAATTTAAAGATTTTATAATCATTTTGATTGATAAATTATCGTGAATTGAATCAAGCATATACACACCTTATTCCTACGTAAAATTTTACGGGAAGGATTATTAATTCAAAAATCATTTTATATATAGAAATGTACAAAAATCGTTGTACTTTTTATGAATATTATCTAATAAACATCTTTATGTACCTACGTCCTACCCCAGAGAGCAATTTTTGTTTAAAAATGTAACTATTACATTATAATCACTTATACTATTAGTAAAAAGTAAATATATTAATATTATCATAAAAAAATGCTTTCACAGATATATATAATTGTCAGACTTACATGCTCAAATTTAAAGATTTTATAATCATTTTGATTGAAAATTATCGCGAATTGAATCAAGCATATACACACCTTATCCCTACGTAAAATTTGACGGGGAAGGAATATAGAATTTCAAAAATCATTTTATATATAGAAATGTATACAAAAATCGTTGTGCTTTTTATGAATATTGTCTAATACTTATCTTTATGTACCTACGTCCTACCCAGAGAGCAATTTTTTGTTTAAAAATGTAACTATTACATTATAATCACTTATACTATTAGTAAAAAGTAAATATTTATATTATCATAAAAAAATAAAAAATGCTGTCTGGCATACATAAAAATATCATACATACATGCTCAATTTTAAGCTTTTATAATCATTTTGATTGATAAATTATCGCGAATTGAATCAAGCATATACACATCTTATTCCTATGTAAAATTTAACTAGGATGTAATTTAGAATTATAAAAATCATTTTATATACAAAAGTATACAAAATTCGTTGTGCTTTTTATGAATATTGTCTAATACATATCTTTATGTACCTATGTCCTACCCCAGAAAACAATTTTTTTGTTTGAAAATGTAATTATTTAATTATAATCACTTATACTATTAGTAAAAAGTAAATTTATAAATATTATCATAAAAAAATGCTTTCACAGATATATATAATTTTTAGACTTACATGCTCCAATTTAAAAATTTTATAATCGTTTTAATTGATAAATTATCGCGAATTGAATCAAGCATATACACACCTTATCCCTACGTAAAATTTGACGGGGAAGGAATATATAAATTCAAAAATCATTTTATATACAAAAGTATACAAAAATCGTTGTACTTTTTATGAATATTGTCTAATATTTATATTTATGTACCTACGTTCTACCCAGAGAGCATTTTTTCGTTTAAAAACGTAACTATTACATTATAATCACTTATACTATTAGTAAAAAGTAAATTTATAAATATTATCATAAAAAAATGCTGTCTGGCATACATAAAAATATCATACATACATGCTCAATTTTAAGCTTTTATAATCATTTTGATTGATAAATTATCGCGAATTGAATCAAGCATATACACATCTTATTCCTATGTAAAATTTAACTAGGATGTAATTTAGAATTATAAAAATCATTTTATATACAAAAGTATACAAAATTCTTTGTGCTTTTTATGAATATTGTCTAATACATATCTTTATGTACCTACGTCCTACCCCAGAAAACAATTTTTTTGTTTGAAAATGTAATTATTAAATTATAATCACTTATACTATTAGTAAAAATTAAATTTATAATTATCATAAAAAAATGCTTTCACAGATATATATAATTGTTAGACATACATGCTCAATTTTAAGCTTTTATAATCATTTTTATTGATAAATTATCGCGAATTGAATCAAACATATACACACCTTATCCCACTTAAAATTGACGGGGAAGGAATTTAGAATTCAAAAATCATTTTATATAAAAAAATGTATACGATAATCGTTGTGCTTTTTATGATATTGTCTAATATTTATATTTATGTACCTACGTCCTACCCAGAGAGCATTTTTTGTTTAAAA
>CM017801.1:20270191-20323859 GCA_008086715.1 Sitobion miscanthi | reverse complement strand
CTCTCTGTGGTAGGACGTAGGTACGTAAATATATGTATTAGACAATATTCATAAAAAGAACAACGAATTTTGTATACATTTGTATATAAAATGATTTTTGAAATTCTATATTCCTTCCCCGTCAAATTTTACGTAGGGATAAGGTGTGTATATGCTTGATTCAATTCGCGATAATTTTACAATCAAAATGATTATAAAATATTTAAATTGGAGCATGTAAGTCTAACAATTATATATATCTGTGACAGCATTTTTTTATGATAATATTTATAAATTTACTTTTTACGAATAGTATAAGTGATTATAATGTAATAGTTACATTTTTAAACAACAAAAAAAGCTCTCTGGGGTAGGACGTAGGTACATAAATATAAGTATTAGACAATATTCATAAAAAGTACAACGATTTTTGTATACTTTTGTATATAAAATGATTGTTGAAATCTAAAGTACATCCCCGTCAAATTTTACGTAGGGATAAGGTGTGTATATGCTTGATTCAATTCGCGATAATTTTACAATCAAAATGATTATAAAATATTTAAATTGGAGCATGTAAGTCTAACAATTATATATATCTGTGACAGCATTTTTTTATGATAATATTTATAAATTTACTTTTTACGAATAGTATAAGTGATTATAATGTAATAGTTACATTTTTAAACAAAAAAAAGCTCTCTGGGGTAGGACGTTAGTACATAAAGATAAGTATTAGACAATATTCATAAAAAGCACAACGATTATTGTATACATTTTTTTATATAAAATGATTTTTGAATGTATATACTCCTTCCCCGTCAAATTTTACGTAGGGATAAGGTGTGTATATGCTTGATTCAATTCGCAATAATTTATCAATAAAAATGATTATAAAAGCTTAAAATTGAGCATGTATGTATGACATTTTTATGTATGCCAGACAGCATTTTTTTTATATATATTTATAAATTTACTTTTTACTCATAGTATAAGATTAATAATGTAATAGTTACATTTTTAACAAAAAAAAATGTTCTCTGGGGTAGGACGTAGGTACATAAAGATAAGTATTAGACAATATTCATAAAAAGTACAACGATTTTTGTATACTTTTGTATATAAAATGATTTTTGAAATTCTATATTCCTTCCCCGACAAATTTTACGTAGGGATAAGGTGTGTATATGCTTGATTCAATTCGCGATAATTTATCAATCAAAATGATTATAAAATCTTTAAATTGGAGCATGTAAGTCTGACAATTATATATATCTGTGAAAGCATTTTTTTATGATAATATTTATAAATTTACTTTTTACGAATAGTATAAGTGATTATAATGTAATAGTTACATTTTTAAACAAAAAAATTGTTCTCTGTGGTAGGACGTATGTACGTAAATATATGTATTAGACAATATTCATAAAAAGGACAACGAATTTTATATACATTTCTATATATAAAATGATTTTTGAATTCATATAATCCTTCTCCGTCAAATTTTACGTAGGGATAAGGTGTTTTTATGCTTGATTCAATTCACCTTAATTTTACAATCAAAATGATTATAAAATATTGAAATTGGAGCATGTAAGTCTAACAATTATATAAATCTGTGACAGCATTTTTTTATGATAATATTTATAAATTTACTTTTTACTCATAGTATAAGTGATTATAATGTAATAGTTACATTTTTAAACAAAAAAAAGCTCTCTGGGGTAGGACGTAGGTACATAAAGAAAAGTATTAGACAATATTCATAAAAAGAACAACGAATTTTGTATACATTTCTATATATAAAATGATTTTTGAATTTATATAATCCTTCTCCGTCAAATTTTACGTAGGGATAAGGTGTGTATATGCTTGATTCATATCACCATAATTTTACAATCAAAATGATTATAAAATATTTAAATTGGAGCATGTAAGTCTAACAATTATATATATCTGTGACAGCATTTTTTTATGATAATATTTATAAATTTACTTTTTACTAATAGTATAAGTGATTATAATGTAATAGTTACATTTTTAAACAAAAAAATGCTCACTGTGTAGGACGTAGGTACATAAATATAAATATTAGACTATATTCATAAAAAGTACAACGATTTTTGTATACTTTTGTATATAAAATGATTTTTGAAATTCTATATTCCTTTCCCGACAAATTTTACGTAGGGATAAGGTGTGTATATGCTTGATTCAATTCGCGATAATTTATCAATCAAAATGATTATAAAATCTTTAAATTGGAGCATGTAAGTCTGACAATTATATATATCTGTGAAAGCATTTTTTTATGATAATATTTATAAATTTACTTTTTACGAATAGTATAAGTGATTATAATGTAATAGTTACATTTTTAAACAAAAAAAATGTTCTCTGTGGTGGACTTAGTACTAATATAATGTATTAGACAATATTCATAAAAAGAACAACGAATTTTGTATACATTTGTATATAATGATTTTTGAATTCTATATTCCTTCCCGTCAAATTTTACGTAGGATCAGGGTGTGTATATGCTTGATTCAATTCGCGATAATTTTACAATCAAAATGATTCTAAATATTTTAAATTGGAGCATGTAGTCTAACATTATATATATCTGTGACAGCAATTTTTTTTATGATAATATTTACTATAATTTACTTTTTACGAATATTATAAGTGATATATGTAATAGTTACATTTTTAAAAAAAAAACAGCTCGCTGGGTAGGACGTAGGTACATAAATATAAGTATTAGACTATATCAGAAAAAGTTACACCGATTTTGTATACTTTTGTATATAATGATTGTTTAAAATCTAAAGTCATCCCAGTCAAATTTTACGTAGGGATAAGGTGTGTATATGCTTGATTCAATTCGCGATACTTTTCAATCATGATATAAAATTATTAAATTGGAGGCATGTAAGTCTAACATTATATATTCTTTGACAGCATTTTTTTATGATAATATTTATAAATTACTTTTTATTTACGATAGTATAGTGATTATATGTAATAGTACATTTTTAAAAACAAAAACGCTCTTGGGGTAGGACTTTAGTACATAAAGAAGTATTACACTATGCATAAAAAGCACAACGATTATTGTATCCATTTTTTTATATAAAATGATTTTTGAATGTATATCGTCCTTCCCCGTCAATTTTACGTAGGGATAAGTGTTATTATGCTTGATTCAATTCGCAATAATTTATCAATAAAAATGATTATAAAAGCTTAAATTGGAGCATGTATGGATGACATTTTTATGTATCCAGAAGCATTTTTTTATGATAATATTTATAAATTTTTTACTTTACTCATAGTATAGTGATTATATGTAATAGTTACATTTTAAAAACAAAATTGTTCTCTGTTGTAGGACGGTAGTCATAAATTATAATATTAGACTATATTCATAAAAAGTTCAACGATTTTGTATACTTTTGTATATAAAATGATTTTTGAAATTCTATATTCCTCACCCGTCAAATTTTACGTAGGGATAAGGTGTGTATATGCTTGATTCAATTCGCGATAATTTTACAATTAAAATGATTATAAAATATTTAAATTGGAGCATGTAAGTCTAACAATTATATATATCTGTGACAGCATTTTTTTATGATAATATTTATAAATTTACTTTTTACGAATAGTATAAGTGATTATAATGTAATAGTTACATTTTTAAACAAAAACTGCTCTCTTTTGTATTAAAAAAACAAAAATATTTATTTAAGGTATTGATGCTGAATTCGGGAAAAATGACTAAAAAAAATTTATTTTTATTGTAATCATCTACCCATTTTTTAATTTAAGGGTTTGTACCAATTGGCAACAATGTGCAATAGTGACATGATTTTTTTTAAAAAAAATTTTTGATATGAAACTTCCATTATAAACATGATATACTTTATTAAACAATTAAAACATACTATTCTAAAAACTTAAAATAAAATTTCACTTTTCATCTTACAAGTTCCTTTGTAGCTGTTTTTAAGTTGTAATAATATTTAAAACATACAAACAAATTATTAATAAACAAGTTGTAGGTAACTTATAAGTGTACCCTGTTAAAATAAAATATGTCAAAAAACAAATTAATAGACATTTTTAAAAGCTTTTAATCTCAAAACTATACTTTTCAGTCTTACAAGTCCTTTGTAGCTGTTGTACAGTTAGTAATAATATTTAAAACATATCAACAAAATAAAATCATAAAAATATTTACAAAAAATCAAGACAATGTTTTCTGTTTGAAAATGATTAGCCTGATGATCTACTTGGTATGGAAGTCAAGAACAATTGTTTTACTTGTTCATACATAAATTTACATTGCAATTTATAACATTTTGTGACCGAAAATCCCTGCATTTGGGGGCTTTTTCCAATCGTTGTTTTTTTATCTGGATTGGTAAATGAAAATTGCCATCAAGTCTAACCTCACTAGTTGGTATTTTTACAACTTTACTCTTTCTTTTTTTCTTTGAACTGTTCTTCAATACTTATTAATGTTGGTCTTCCTCTTTTGGAGTTCGAAAATGTCCAACTTTTTTAGACAAGTAGCAATATCGATCCAAATGCTTTAAGTTTCATTGGAGCATTATTGCCATTTTCTTTTTACTCTTTTATACAATAACAAGCATTGATTATTGTCATATCTAGCATATGATAAAAAAGCCGCATATACCACTTTTTGGTTCTCATGGTATTTTATGTCGACCAATCAAACTATCCAACAATCAACGCCACCCATAAATCGGTTATATTCATTACTAAGCTGGGCATTTAACTTCAACATTTTGTGTTTTTTTTCCTATCAAAACGCTTCACCTTAGTGTATGGAAGTGATCCACAATAGTTTTGAAAGCAAGGAGACATTTTTATTATCTTTCCATGTTACTGAACTTATATTTGTATTTTTGTATGTACCATATCTCAAAAGAACTTCCTCTTTTACATTTTTTCAGCATATTATCTGATGGTATCCTTGAATTGGGTATTCGATTTTTCCGAACTGTCCCCAATGAATTTATACCATTTTCATTTAAATAATCTATAAGTTCTATAGTTGTGTAGTAGTTTTCAAAATATACCCTATGATTACATTTTTAGGAACCCTCTCTGGTTAACCGAACAACAACATTTGCACTGGCCCCTAATCAGTTCATTGGCAGTCTATTTTTTTGGTATTTCACTACCAGTTAGATTTCAAATTTATGACAAACCCGTTTACATCACAAAGCATAAAAGCTTATAGCCCCACTTGTGAGGCTTCATTGGCATATATTGTTTGAGATACATTCTTGCTTTAGTAGCACAACAGTTGTTCATCTACACAAAGATCCCTACTAAAATGTATACTTTGGTACTTATTATTTAGGTGATCAATAACCGGACGGATTTTATGTGACGAATCATTATCAGCATGGTCTTTAGGTAACATTGTAGAATTGTCATTGAAATGCAAATACCGACGAATTTCTTCAAAATTATTTAAACTCATAGTATCTGCTATTGGATCAAATCTCAATTCTTGACTCCAATAATCTCTAATACTAGACATATGAACTACTGAAGTGAAAACGCAAATACCTAAATATTTTTGAATGTCTTTTTTGTGAAAACATTATCATTAGAAACAAATTTGTTTTGTTCCACAATCAATCAAGTAATTTTTCATCGAAGAATATTGAAAAATGAAATGGTGTAGATAAATCGGTGAATTTACTTGGCAGTGGCTTATCGGAAATTTTATAAGTGGTTCATTCGTTATAAATTTTCTTTTCTTCCATTTTAGTGGACCAGCTCCTCTCTTTGTTGGGCACATGTATAGGGTAATATTATATTTTGCTTTCTAGGAGTGAAAAGTGGCGATACAGTAAATCTTCAATAATATTTTGACTATTATCATGTACTTTGTGTTTGAAAATCATTTGTAGAATTATGAACAATATCAAACAATCATTAATGAAAAAACTAGGATCAATGTTTTCAATGTTATAAAGTTCATTTTCAGTCCCTACTATCATGATTGGAATATTTTCTATATCAATCACATTGTCATTTGTTAATTGTACATCATTAGGCGACGCAGTGCCAATAGGACTTGTTAATTTTGTATTATGACTTACATTTGTCGATTCACATCAGAATCAGAATCAGAGTCATCAAATTCATCATCACTTACGTTTCCAATCTTGTGGTAGCGTAAGGAGTTGTCGAATTTCTTCTTCATCCTTCATTATTGTTTCTTTCTTCACACGCACACTGTATCCAAAAAGCTACAAACAGAAAAATGTAAATTACACAAAAGTAATTATATTTATTGGAATAATTATGGTTTTAATAAATAGTACTCACAGTTATGATTTCAAAAATATTATTTTGAAATCCAAGTTTGGTTTGTAGAGTTTGATAAAATATGATAAACACATCGGTACCAGACAACTGATAAGATATTGGTAGTGAAATAAAACATATGATAAATATTACTGTACCATGGTTGTTATGATAATATTGATATCACTATACGACTTTGTATGTTGACAAATGTCTACAATGCGCATTAATGAAAAATATGAAATAAAGACCGTTATTTTCAAATAAAATCAGTATGTAACCAAATGTCTACGCTATGCAGTGTAGGGTTAAACAAAAAAATTGTTCTCTGGGGTAGGACGTAGGTACATAAATAAAATTATTAGACAATATTCATAAAAATCACAACGATTTTTGTATACATTTGTATATAAAATGATTTTTGAAATTCTATATTCCTTCCCCGTCAAATTTTACGTAGGGATAAGGTGTGTATATGCTTGATTCAATTCGCGATAATTTTACAATCAAAATGATTATAAAATATTTAAATTGGAGCATGTAAGTCTAACAATTATATATATCTGTGACAGCATTTTTTTATGATAATATTTATAAATTTACTTTTTTCTGATAGTATAAGTGATTATAATGTAATAGATATATTTTTAAACAAAAAAATATGCTCTCTGGGTAGGACGTAGGTACATAAAGATATGTATTAGACTATATTCATAAAAAGTACAACGAATTTTGTATACATTTCTATATAAAAAATGATTTTTGAATTTATATAATCCTTCTCCGTCAAATTTAACGTAGGGATAAGGTGTGTATATGCTTGATTCAATTCGCGATAATTTATCAATCAAAATGATTATAAACGCTTAAAATTGAGCATGTATGTATGAAATTTTTATGTATGCCAGACAGCATTATTTTATGATAATATTTATAAATTTACTTTTTACTAATAGTATAAGTGATTATAATGTAATAGTTACGTTTTTAAACAAAAAATTGCTCTCTGGGGAAGGACGTAGTTATATAAAGATATGTATTAGACAATATTCATAAAAAGAACAACGAATTTTGTATACATTTCTATATATAAAATGATTTTTGAATTTATATAATCCTTCTCCGTCAAATTTTACGTAGGGATAAGGTGTGTATATGCTTGATTCAATTTGCGATAATTTATCAATCAAATTATTATAAAAGCTTAAAATTGAGCATGTATGTATGAAATTTTTATGTATGCCAGACAGCATTTTTTTACGATAATATTATCAAATTTACTTTTTACTAATAGTATAAGTGATTATAATGTAATAGTTACATTTTTAAACAAAAAATTGCTCTCTGGGGTAGGACGTAGGTACATAAAGAAAAGTATTAGACAATATTCATAAAAATCACAACGATTTTTGTATACATTTCTATATATAAAATGATTTTTGAAATTCTATATTCCTTCCCTGTCAAATTTTACGTAGGGATAAAGTGTGTATATGCTTGATTCAATTCGCGATATTTTTTCAGTCAAAATAATTATAAAATCTTTAAATTGGAGCATGTAAGTCTGACAATTATATATATCTGTGAAAGCATTTTTTTATGATAGTATTATCAAATTTACTTTTTTCTGATAGTATAAGTGATTATAATGTAATAGTTACGTTTTTAAACAAATAATTGCTCTCTGGGGTAGGACGTAGGTAAATAAAGATACGTATTAGACAATATTCATAAAAAGAACAACGATTTTTGTATACATTTCTAAATATAAAATGATTTTTAATTTATATGATCTTTCCCCGTCAAATTTTATGTAGGAATAAGGTGTGTATATGCTTGATTCAATTCACCATAATTTATCAATAAAAATGATTATAAAATCTTTAAATTGGAGCATGTAAGTCTAACAATTATATATATCTGTGAAAGCATTTTTTTATGATAATATTAATATATTTACTTTTTACTAATAGTATAAGTGATTATAATGTAATAGTTACATTTTTAAACAATAATTGCTCTCTGGGGTAGGACGTAGGTACATAAAGATACGTATTAGACAATATTCATAAAAAGAACAACGATTTTTGTATACATTTCTAATATAAAATGATTTTTAATTTATATGATCTTTCCCCGTCAAATTTTATGTAGGAATAAGGTGTGTATATGCTTGATTCAATTCACCATAATTTATCAATAAAAATGATTATAAAATCTTTAAATTGGAGCATGTAAGTCTAACAATTATATATATCTGTGAAAGCATTTTTTTATGATAATATTAATATATTTACTTTTTACTAATAGTATAAGTGATTATAATGTAATAGTTACATTTTTAAACAAATAATTGCTCTCTGGGGTAGGACGTAGGTACATAAAGATATGTATTAGACAATATTCATAAAAATCACAACGATTTTTGTATACTTTTGTATATAAAATGATTTTTGAAATTCTATATTCCTTCCCCGACAAATTTTATGTAGGGATAAGGTGTGTATATGCTTGATTCAATTCGCGTTAATTTTTCAGTCAAAATGATATAAAATCTTTAAATTGGAGCATGTAAGTCTGACAATTATATATATCTGTGAAAGCATTTTTTTATGATAATATTAATATATTTACTTTTTACTAATAGTATAAGTGATTATAATGTAATAGTTACATTTTTAAACAAATAATTGCTCTCTGGGGTAGGACGTACGTAAATAAAGATATGTATTAGACAATATTCATAAAAATCACAACGAATTTTGTATACTTTTGTATATAAAATGATTTTTGAAATTCTATAATTCCTTCCCCGTCAAATTTTACGTAGGGATAAAGTGTGTATATGCTTGATTCAATTCGCGATATTTTTTCAGTCAAAATAATTATAAAATCTTTAAATTGGAGCATCTAATTCTGACAATTAAATATATCTGTGAAAGCATTTTTTTATGATAATATTAATATATTTACTTTTTACTAATAATATAAGTGATTATAATGTAATAGTTACATTTTTAAACAAATAATTGCTCTCTGGGGTAGGACGTAGGTAAATAAAGATATGTATTAGACAATATTCATAAAAATCACAACGATTTTTGTATACTTTTGTATATAAAATGATTTTTGAAATTCTATATTCCTTCCCCGTCAAATTTTACGTAGGGATAAGGTGTGTATATGCTTGATTCAATTCGCGATAATTTATCAATAAAAATGATTATAAAATCTTTAAATTGGAGCATGTAAGTCTAAAAAATTATATATATCTGTGAAGCATTTTTTTATGATATTATTATCAATTTACTTTTTTCTGATAGTATAAGTGATTATAATGTAATAGTTACGTTTTTAAACAAAAAATTGCTCTCTGGGGAAGGTCGTAGCCTCGTAGTATATAAAGATATGTATTAGACAATATTCATAAAAAGACAACGATTTTGTGTATACATTTCTATATATAAAATGATTTTTGAATTTATATAATCCTTCCCCGACAAATTTTATGTAGGGATAAGGTGTGTATATGCTTGATTCAATTCGCGATAATTTTTCAGTCAAAATGATTATAAAATCTTTAAATTGGAGCATGTAAGTCTGACAATTATATATATCTGTGAAAGCATTTTTTTATGATAATATTAATATATTTACTTTTTACTAATAGTATAAGTGATTATAATTTAATAGTTACATTTTCAAACAAAAAAATTGCTCTCTGGGGTAGGACGTAGGTACATAAAGAAAAGTATTAGACAATATTCATAAAAATCACAACGATTTTTGTATACATTTGTATATAAAATGATTTTTGAAATTCTATATTCCTTCCCCGTCAAATTTTACGTAGGGATAAGGTGTGTATATGCTTGATTCAATTCGCGATAATTTATCAATAAAAATGATTATAAAATCTTTAAATTGGAGCATGTAAGTCTAACAATTATATATATATGTGAAAGCATTTTTTTATGATAATATTATCAAATTTACTTTTTTCTGATAGTATAAGTGATTATAATGTAATAGTTACGTTTTTAAACAAAAAATTGCTCTCTGGGGAAGGACGTAGGTATATAAAGATATGTATTAGACAATATTCATAAAAAGAACAACGAATTTTGTATACATTTCTATATATAAAATGATTTTTGAATTTATATAATCCTTCCCCGACAAATTTTATGTAGGGATAAGGTGTGTATATGCTTGATTCAATTCGCGATAATTTTTCAATCAAAATGATTATAAAATCTTTAAATTGGAGCATGTAAGTCTGACAATTATATATATCTGTGAAGCATTTTTTTATGATAATATTAATATATTTACTTTTTACTCATAGTATAAGTGATTATAATGTAATAGTTACATTTTTAAACAAATTATTGCTCTCTGGGGTAGGACGTAGGTACATAAGATATGTATTAGACAATATTCATAAAAAGCACAACGAATTTTGTATACTTTTGTATATAAAATGATTTTTATAATTCTAAGTACATCCCAGTTAAATTTCACGTAGGAATAAGGTGTGTATATGCTTGATTCAATTCGCGATAATTTATCAATCAAAATGATTATAAAAGCTTAAAATTGAGCATGTATGTATGAAATTTTTATGTATGCCAGACAGCATTTTTTTATGATAATATTTATAAATTTACTTTTTACTAATAGTATAAGTGATTATAATGTAATAGTTACATTTTTAAACAAAATATTGCTCTCTGGGGTAGGACGTAGGTACATAAAGATAAGTATTAGACAATATTCATAAAAAGCACAACGATTATTGTATACATTTTTTTATATAAAATGATTTTTGAAATTCTATATTCCTTCCCCGACAAATTTTACGTAGGGATAAGGTGTGTATATGCTTGATTCAATTCGCGATAATTTATCAATCAAAATGATTATAAAAGCTTAAAATTGAGCATGTATGTATGAAATTTTTATGTATGCCAGACAGCATTTTTTTATGATAATATTTATAAATTTACTTTTTAGTAATAGTATAAGTGATTATAATGTAATAGTTACATTTTTAAACAAAAAATTGCTCTCTGGGGTAGGACGTTAGTACATAAAGATATGTATTAGACAATATTCATAAAAAGCACAACGATTATTGTATACATTTTTTTATATAAAATGATTTTTGAATTTATATATTCCTTCCCCGTCAAATTTTACGTAGGGATAAGGTGTGTATATGCTTGATTCAATTCGCGATAATTTTTCAGTCAAAATGATTATAAAATCTTTAAATTGGAGCATGTAAGTCTGACAATTATATATATCTGTGAAAGCATTTTTTTATGATAATATTAGTATATTTACTTTTTACTCATAGTATAAGTGATTATAATGTAATAGTTACATTTTTAAACAAATTATTGCTCTCTGGGGTAGGACGTAGGTACATAAAGATATGTATTAGACAATATTCATAAAAAGCACAACGAATTTTGTATACTTTTGTATATAAAATGATTTTTATAATTCTAAAGTACATCCCAGTTAAATTTCACGTAGGAATAAGGTGTGTATATGCTTGATTCAATTCGCGATAATTTATCAATCAAAATGATTATAAAAGCTTAAAATTGAGCATGTATGTATGAAATTTTTATGTATGCCAGACAGCATTTTTTTATGATAATATTATTAAATTTACTTTTTACTAATAGTATAAGTGATTATAATGTAATAGTTACATTTTTAAACAAATTTGCTCTCTGGGGTAAAACGTAGGTACATAAAGAAAAGTATTAGACAATATTCATAAAAATCACAACGATTTTTGTATACATTTCTATATATAAAATGATTTTTGAAATTCTATATTCCTTCCCCGACAAATTTTATGTAGGGATAAGTTGTGTATATGCTTGATTCAATTCGCGATAATTTATCAATCAAAATGATTATAAAAGCTTAAAATTGAGCATGTATGTATGAAATTTTTATGTATGCAAGACAGCATTTTTTTATGATAATATTATCAAATTTACTTTTTAGTAATAGTATAAGTGATTATAATGTAATAGTTACATTTTTAAACAAAAAATTGCTCTCTGGGGTAGGACGTTAGTACATAAAGATATGTATTAGACAATATTCATAAAAAGCACAACGATTATTGTATACATTTTTTTATATAAAATGATTTTTGAATTTATATATTCCTTCCCCGTCAAATTTTACGTAGGGATAAGGTGTGTATATGCTTGATTCAATTCGCGATAATTTATCAATCAAAATGATAATAAAAGCTTAAAATTGAGCATGTATTTATGAAATTTTTATGTATGCCAAACAGCATTTTTTTATGATAATATTATCAAATTTACTTTTTACTAATAGTATAAGTGATTATAATGTAATAGTTACATTTTTAAACAAAAAAATGCTCTCTGGGTAGGACGTAGGTACATAAAGATATGTATTAGACAAAATTCATAGAAAGTACATCTATTTTTGTTATATTTTGATATATAAAATGATTTTATAATTCTAAAGTACATCCAGTTAACTTTTACGTAGGAATAAGGTGTTGTCTTGCTTGATTCAATTCGCGATAATTTATCAATCAAAATGATAAAAGCTTAAAATTGAGCATTGATGTATGAAATGTTATGTATGCCAGACAGCATTTTTTATGATAATATTTATAAATTTCCTTTTTACTAATAGTTTAAGTGATTATCATGTAATGTTTACATTTTTAAACAAAAAAATGCTTTTTGGGGTAGGACATAGGTACATAAAGATAAATATTAGACAATATTCATAAAAAGTACAACGATGTTTGTAACCTAACCGTACATTAACGAGTTCTAATCGAACGTATCTCTTATTTAGTCGTAATTCAAATACGATAAATCGTATATTCACTTTCAGGGGTGTGCTCGTCCATTGTACTACATCGCGATTTCACTGTGTGGCGATATCATAATTAATCTTCAATAAATTTTCCTAAAAATAATCCGACGGAGATTTGCTCTTATAGTCTTCGGTATTCTAAATCGTATATAGCAACGCTATCTAACTAGGAAATGAAGCAGCTGTCAGGGCCAGTTCTTCACGCACGCATTAGATTAGACGGCACTAGATGGCGCTGCCGTTATCAAATCATGGATTTAGACATTAATTTAAATAGGAACTGTATTCAAAAAATTATTTATCGAAACTTGAAACTATCTACTGTTACTTAAATCATAGTTTTCCATAGGTGCTCAGTGAAATTTCCAAAGATTATTAATTTAGACTTAGGTATAGATAATTATGCTGTTTGTATTAATATCAACTACCTATTTAAATCATTACTAATAGATACGTATATAGGAGAATAATCAACTATCGTACGAAAAGTGCTTCAGGTTAAAACGTAAAAGACACGACATGGTTACTCAAAAATGTATTTACTCGTAACGAATTATTATTTTATATGTATTTTAAAAAAGTAATTACTAATTAGGTTACAAATGTAAATCAAGCCATCTGGTTAAATTTGTTGTAATTTATGTATTGATACTCATATTTAAGTAATCAGGAGCTTTCATTAAAAAGTAAGTCTAGCGGAGATCGAGCGCGCGGCATAATGGTACGTGCATTAGAAACACACGGGTGACAATTTACGCAATGGTCAATGTCAATTATACCCGCTCAACTAGACTGTTCGTGAAATAATAATGCGTCTCTCCTGCGAGAACGCCGCGTGAGTCTCGCCACGGAGACATGGACGCGGTTACGTCCAGCCGCGACGGCGGCGATACGGCGCACAACGCCATCTCTGGAGCGTTACATACGTAACATTTTTACTATTGCACACTCTTAACAATGAAGACGCAAAATAATAATTAAATTACTGTCTTTTTGGAAATTTAATATTACAAATTTACAATTTGCCACCTCAATTTCTTTAAAATGTTATGCCGCCCTAAAGCAACACATGACTTGCTTGTACCCTAGCGACGGGCCTGATATCGACACTCACGCACATCCACGGCCCGGATCGGTGACCTTCATATTATTATAATTAAATATACAATATAATAAGATCAGTGACGTAGGCAAGGGAGGGACTGAGGGGGGCCGCATCCCCCCCCCCCCGAAATGTTAAGAAATTTTAAAAATTATTTTAATGGTCTATGATAGTTACTCAAAAAGTCTTACGTTATATTTAAAACATTTAAAATTTACTATAAATATTAATACTTTTCAGCTATCTATCTGTGTTAGTACGTATTTAATGTATAAAAGTGTAAAAGTTAATCACCCCCCCTCCCTCCGAAAAAAATCACGGCTGCGTCATTGAATAAGATTTGTAATAATAGTAATAATTATAATTAGTAAATACACGCAATACGTTGTAATTTACTTACATGAGGTAACCCTGAATCTTCGTAACTAGTAATCATATCACCAGTGACGTATTTAGGAATTATTTGATCGAAAAGATATGACTAAAATTGTTTTTCTCCCTCCACTCGAAATATATTTTCAATTTACTATGACTACATACCTAATATATATTATATCTGTGCATAGTACACAAACTTTATAATTATAACATATAACATATTAAATAATATGAATGAAACAATGAATCTTTAAATATAAGCTAAAAAATAAAAAGGCCAAGGGGAGAGATATATGTCCTTAACCTCCCCCCGTAAACACGCCACTGAATATCACACACCGAGTTTGAGTCCCCGAGCGGCAAGTTAATATAAACAAAACGCATACCTGTAAGGACGGTTCGGAATACGGAAATACGGAACACGGAATACGGAGACACCGACTTGAGACGGAAAATCACCGATTTCAATCCCCAAGACGCTATGGCGTTGCGGTGCGGGGGCGGCCGGTGAGGGTTGCGATACGACTAGCGCATGGGATCCTGGTACATACACCATCCGTTTTCGCAATCTTACTCTCCCCGGAATGTTGTTTTACGGGACTTCACACGGCGGAGATAGTTTGCAAAATCGTGCATTTCTTTATTTTCGCCGGAATAGAAATCGGCCGACCAGGGCCGCAGCAGTGGTTGTAGGGTGAGAGTTGCTGTAATAATAGTGCCACTCGGCCATTACCCCGCGACGTTGCACAGTGTGGCGATGTACACAGGCCATGTGAATGTTATTATTTCTTGCTGTGCGTTATTTTTATGCATTTAAAGACAAGCGATAGAAAATGAATACGATAATATAGTTATATTCATTATAAATATATCCCCGTGGTCCAGTTTTAGTTGAAGACCTGGGGCAAACAACCAGACATATCGTTTTTTTGAAATTGTTCAACAGACAAAACACATTGTAAATTCAAAAAAAAAAAATTTAGAATTTTTTGAAAAATGGTTGATTTTGTAAGTATTGCTATAAAAAAGGTGGGTACAACTCTACTGTACAATAGGTTACAAGTGGATCACTGTAATGGATAGTGTTAAATTTGAATTCAATAATATAAAATCATTGTATAAGAAAAACGATTCTGAGCGAAAACGGTCAGTCAGACTATGATGTTACTAAGTATATTTGATGATATTATTGTTCATAAAATAATTTATATATAACCTATTTACGTGGAGCCTTGTTTTAAATTTTCAATCCTTAGCTATAAAAGTCGAACATTTTATAAATTTTTAACTACAAAATAATTATTACATTATAAATTTTATAAATTTTGTCGAAATTTGAACTTTAAATGCTTATAAAAAAAAATTGTGCCTATGTATTTTTAATATTTTTCAACTGCTATTGTAAAAATATATCAGGAGCCTTTTATTAAATTTTCACGCTTTATTTCCCAACAAATAAAATTTTATTGATATTTATAGAAAAAAAAACTAAAAAACTTGAAAACTGGCAATGTCCGTAAACAGCTCAAAAAGAGTCAAATTATTTTCAAAATTTTATCGTGTATAGAAAATGCTAATATAAACATTCAGTGAAATTTTCAAGTATCTACAGTCATTCGTTTTTAATTACAATAAAATAAGAAAATCGTTACATGAGAAATCGAGTGAATATCAAATGTTGTAAAAATATGAATTTCAAACGCTCATAAAAATTTAATTTGATTTGCTTGTAGACATTTTTTTTTTTTGATAAAGGTAGACAAACTTATGGGTAATCTTGTATTATATTATGAATTCTCAACTAAAAATAATTTGCTAATTTTCGTGATTTTTCCGTATTTTTCAAGATTTGAGCTTTAAATGCTTATAAATAAAAACCGTGACTAAGGATTTTTAATTTTTTTCATTTGCCTTTGAAACAATAACCTAGGAGCCTTCTATTAAATTTTCAAGCTTTTTTACTCAACAGATAAAATTTTATTGATATTTATAGAAAAAAAAACTAAAAAAAATGGAAACTGATAATGTCCGTAAACAGCTCAAAATAAGTCAAAATATTTGGAAAATGTTATGGTGTATAGAAAATGAAAATATAAACAACCAGTGAAAATTTCACGGTCATTTGTTTTAAAGTTACAACAAAAACCAAATTCAATTTTGTGAAAAATCGATTTTGCGTAAAAATTCCCGTTTTTTCTTGGCGCTTTTGAATATTACTGGGAATCTTAAATTTTGACCTCCCAATGCACCAACGATACACATATTAAAGTAAAGAGGAGCATTAGTCAATAAGTAGGCTGTGAGCGTAAATTGAAGAGCGAGCTCGCTGTGCTGCTTCCTTAGGTTAGGTTAGCCTAACCTTAGAAGTAGGTACATAAATATATAACTGTCAACTGCAACGACGCGAATTGTTCAATAATAAAAAAATCTAAAAAAAATATGTTAAAACTAGTTTAAATTCTACTTATCAGTACGGCCTAAATACTTCTATTCATAATATTATAATTTATCATATTAAGATCATCGAAGACGTATCATAATTCATAAAATATTGTTTAGTATGGAAATGGAATACAGAATGAGCCTTTGGCAAACAATTTTTGTATTTTATATTATTATTTTTTCACATTCATTTCATTTTATTATAATAAATTACTTTTGAGAGTTTATATAGTATTATAATTTATAATAAATAATACATAAATATTAATTATTAATAATTAATATGAGTATATGACCAATACGTAGGTAATAGCGGAATAAGTAATAACGACCGGTAATAGACCGGCACATTCAGTTTTAAATAGTCATTAGAGCGCTGGACAATAAAAATAATATTAGACGCGACACGCTGCACGTCGGGTATACGGTGGTGGAACGATAGATGGGCCGCGGTACAGGGAAGTCACTCACACTAATGATCATTTACTACATGCACACATGCACGCCACAACGCACGTACTTTACAGATTGTCTGAAAATTGCCTATACTCAACTCCTTAAAAACGGTCGGTATGGAATCCCCTTAAGAACAGAGTTTATTTAAAACTAAAGCATTTTTAATGTATTATTTCTTATTAGCAAAAGTATACCTATCTTATATATTTTAAATGTTAGTTTTAATAAGTTAATGATGAATTCATGACCATTAAGTTGTTGTTAAAAACTATATTCATATAATTTTAATGAACTTTTTAAAGGAGGAGTTATAATTGTATTTTGATAAATTATCAACAGAACAATCAGGAACAATACATTTTTCAGGTTCACGAGGTTCATGTTCATCTAAAATTTAATTTATTTTTTTTTTTAACAACAGATAATATGTCCAAAGTAAATAATACATTTTTATTTTATATAATATTTGATAACTGACCAAATTTGGTATAGAACCATCCGTATTATTTCCTGATCAAACATTTTCAATTATAGCTAAACGTATATAAAGTATTAAAATACAATTTATATATAATAATATATAAGTAAAATAAATACAATTTTAACAAAAATATGATATGATTTTTGTTTTGAAAATGTATATTTTTATAACATAGTTAGTAGGTACATACACACAAAATTTTGAACAGGCAATGGATCATCGACATCATTTTCAGTTTTCGACTATTCAGATTCGTCTATGATATAAATAATAGTCATATTACCAAAATATTTGATATAATAGATATTTAGATTGTATTATTTATAACAAAAAAGGAAAGATGGTTACAGTAATTTATAATTAGGTGGGTACATAGTTGTCAATCTCGTTACCACGTGTGACTGGTAAAATTGTTTTGCAATTTTGGCATTTTTGCAATAAGTAAATCATTTTTCTGTGCATTTTCTTTGATTCTTTTTCTAGAGAATATAATCAAAATCGAAAAGTCGATAAAATTCACAACAAAATACTCTAAAAATAAACCCTAGATCACCCATCATTATAATATGTTGTGTATATATTACATTAGGTATTAAACGTTGAATATCATTATATAATTTACCTATATTCTTTTGATTTTCTATCAAACCTGAAGCATCTTACGTGTTTGATTTCCATATAGAGAAAAGGAAAATCAACTTACCCACCTAAATATGTACTAAAAGTCTGTCCCGAAGCTGAAAAAGGAATTTGATGTTACCACTCAACTTACTTAACTACAACTAAAAAATTTTCTGAAAATTGTTATGTTTTTTTTTAAATTGTATTTTTTATTAAAATGAATAATCATATGCAGTGCCGCAATTATCGGGGGTGCTGGGGGTGCACAGCACCCTCAAAAGGCCCCATTATCATATTTAGATGGGCCTTTTCAGACATAAAGGATTTTAGATTTTAAACTAATATGAACTTTTTCACCAATTTACGACACATGATGAAAATTGAAATAACCTAGGAGCCTTTTATTACATTTTCAAGCTTTTTTACTCAACAGATAAAATTTTATTGATATTTATAGAAAAATAACTAAAAAAAATGGAAACTGACAATGTCCGTAAACAGCTCAAAATAAGTCAAAATATTTTGAAAATTTTATCGTGTATAGAAAATGGAAATATAAACAACCAGTGAAAATTCCATGTATCTACGGTCATTTGTTTTAAGTTACAACAAAAACCAAATTCAATTTTGTGAAAAATCGATTTTGCGTAATTTTTCTTTTGTTTTTCTTGGCGCTTTTGAAAATTACTGGGAATTTTAAATTTTGACCTGCCTAATGTACCAACGATATTCACTTTCCAATCGAAAAAGATACTGAAGTTGAAAATCGAAGCATTATTTCGACTACTTATCGTGTACACCGACAGAAAAAAAAACACACATTATTGTAAAATCAATACATTCATCGTTTCACTCAGAATATAAAATAATATAATTTCCTATTTATATTCTTATTTGTACCTAATTTTTCCTACTACCTTGTATTTATTATGAATGCATATATTATATAACATTAATATAGCATTTTGCTCCTCACCAAAAAAATAGTTCAACACCCCACCGACCTTTAAAATATTTCTTAAATTATTAAGTTATTTTAAAATTAGTTTTATAACCCGTGTTCAGTTTACGATAATTTAGTGTACTGCAGTATTTGATATCTACTGAAACACTAAAAAAAAATTATAAAAATGGTATTTTAACATATCTAAATAGGTAGGTACCTACATTATATATTCATAATAGGTGGGTCCTTTACATTGTATTCGTTTTAAGATTAATTAGTTTTTAGAAAAACATCAGCGATTGTAAACTGCGCCCAACGTACAGGAAACACGAAATCATACATGTAAACTGCGCCCGAGTTCTTATCGTGAGTAAAAGGGTGATATGTAAACTACGCTCGACTTTTATCAAATGTAAAAAGGTGACATATGTTACATAATTTGTAAACTTTAAAAAATTGAATAGCTATATAAATTCCCGTTTTTCCTTAATTTTTCTTTTGTTTTTCTTGGCGCTTTTGAAAATTACCGGGAATTTTAAAATTTGACCTCCCCAATCCACCAACGATATTCACTTTCCAATCGAAAAAAAATACTGAAGTTGAAAATCGAAGCATTATTTCGACTACTTATCGTGTGCACAGATACAAAAAAAAATATAAAAACACACATCATTGTAAAATCAATACATTCATCGTTCCACTCAGAATCTAAAAATGGGAATTCTAAAAATATAAATATTTTTTTTTAAGTGAATGTTTGATATTTAATTGGGAAACATTTTGAAAAATTGGGTGAATATAAATCCACATTCACATACATGTTACATAGTTACGTCATTTATAATTGGAATATAATAAAGCTAAAATGCTATGACTAAATTGAGATGTAATATTCAACATTTAGGAATGAGAAGTCTGTGTTTAATAATATTACGCTTTAAACGCAATTATTAAATCATTGGATTGATCTCCTTTACTTAATTTTTCCCATTCGAGTATTGACTACATCTAAACTAATGTACCTTACCCATCTTACATGAAATACAACATCAGATCCAAGTCAGTGAAAAAATATATAGTACGCTTTAAAATATATATTTTTATTAACATAAAAATAAACGATACAAACTTTGTAAATTCAACAATAAATTTTAAAATAATTTGTAATTCATAAAAAGGAGAATAGGTAAAAAATTATATAGGTACATAATATAAGTACCTATATAACATTATATTGAAAAATTGAAATTGTTTTTATATAACATAATTTTTATGCACCTAATTCCAATTGTAGTATGGCATTACTACTGTTATAGTTATGTTGCACTTAATTATGGTATTTAATTAAATTGTAACAAAATAATGTTTATAAACTGTGCAAAAAAACATTATAAAATACTATTACTAGGTGATCGGATCAATAAATAGTGGATAGAATCATAACACATAGAATCAAGGAATTTATTAAAAAAAAGTGTTTATGAGATTCATCTGCACACATATCGTAATCCAAATTCTTCACAACCTAGGCGTATTGTTGATAGTGAGCTGAAAAAATATCAAATATTTGATTTATCAAAACAAATAAAAATTTAATAACAAAGAGCCTACTAGATTAGAAACGGTTTTATTACAGTATTAACCATTATATAATATTTAATGTCATTTTTAATTTACCTTACCCCCGGTAAAAAAATACTAGGATATATTTACCCCCCCCCCCCCTCCGGAAATAACGTGTTTTAAAGGGGGGTAAAAATATCCTAGGCTATAATAACCGATCTATTGAAAATATTTACCTCCCATTGAATTTTTATAGTAGATTTTTTTTACCTCCTTGTACGAATGTCTTTTTAAAGGGGGAAAAATATCCTGGCATAGGATCCTTTGTAGTACAAAAATAGTTTGCCATAGTAAATTCTAATTTGCATCAAATAGACATTTGCTATTTATCATACAATTTGCAAAATATTTGGCTAATTTAAGCTATTTAGAAGTATTTTAAATAACTTTTTTTTTTAGGTTTTTTTTGCATAGTTGTATATAAGTATCTATTTGTTCATGCTCAGTCAAAAAGTATGACAATTTAATACAAGATTCCACACAAGTACAACACGTACTCGTTAAAGTAATTTAAAAATATACAAAACATATGAAAACATTTATTACTTTTTGCCAACGATTGAAGTTGTAGTTTTTACCAAATTGTAGATTGATTTATAGAAATAAATTATTAACCCACCTTTCCTTTAACGAATTAATATTATGTGTTTTAGTGTTTCAATAAAACCGTTAATATTTTTATAATTTGTAGGTAATATAGGATGCGCCTCTTATACCAAGATTTTAACTTCATACGCAATTATACACATTTTTAATTGTTTACGTTTGTCGCGTATATACTACTGTTTTGCTTCAACATTTCCGTTGGTAATGCCACGATCTGTCCTGCCCTCAAACCAGATTACTTACATAATTTTTGTAAAAATAGTTATTAATGATGTATGGCGGTAGTGGGTAATTCCGTTAATATACATAACGCGAATGGAATTATGCGGTAAGTATGCCTATATAGGATTAGACGCGACGCGCCAACAGGACATCGATTACAATATTAATATCAATATAACTTATTTTATTCATTCGTTAGTTAGACGTGTTGTATGTAACTGTTGTGCATATTAATATTTACATCATGCATTGTACACGTTTTTTCAATTCCCAATAATATGATAATGTTAAGACCACGGGAATCCAAAATCGAGAAAGTAGCTGGTGGATAGTAATTTTTTTTTTATCATAAAAGGCATATTTACATAATGTTTTATTGATTAGTAAATACACCAATAAAGAAATACTTATGGAAAATTGGTTTCTGTATGGGAAATAGTAAATACAGCACTCAATGTTATTTGACTGCAATATTATTGGTTATTAACCTATTAAATAAAAGTGTGACACTTATTTTAAATGCATTTTTTTTTATTGCCTTTGATTTTTTTCAAAATAAATTGAATGTTTTACTGTCAGTTTATTAGTACACAAATATTTATAAATTATTACGTAATAAAGGGGCACTATCCACTATGATTATAGAAATACAGTTGTCTTTATAATATTATCGATATTTTAGTCTTTCTCAAAATTAAAAATAGTTAAATACACTACCGATATTGCGTCGGCCGAAAACAGAAAAGTCGCTGCATCGTATCAATAGATATATCGTATAGGATATTTTACCCCCCCCCCCTTAAAAACACATTCTTACCAGGGGGGTAAAAATAACCTGATGAACAATTTTACCGGGGGGTAATAATATCCCAGTATATTTTTACCCCCCTGATGATCAATTTTACCGGGGGTAAGTTACACCGGCGCCATAGCGTGCGGCGGCGGCCCTTTGCTTCCGGCTTGCGGACAGCTGTTCGCAGTTCCAGTTTCCGGTTCTGACAGCAACGCAACGTTCCAGGCGGAAGACCAACGCCTCCTCACAAGTCGCCGTCACGTCCGACGTGGACTTGGCAGTCCACTTGCCGCCGCAGGACTTCCGGTGTTTGCTGCAGGACCGCGGACGGATCGACGACCCCCTTGTCCGCTGTCAGTACCAGCGACCGGTTGTACGCCGCGTCTTGAATCACCATGGCGGACCGGAAGACCAGACCCGCATCATTCGGCAGCCGGATCTGTCGGTAAACCGGTGCAGCCAGCTTGACGAACAGATCCAGTTCCTGTAGGGCCGTTGCGTCGGCCGATCCACCCCGGCTGCTATGCCCTCTGCGTCCTGGAAGTTAGTCTGCGGCGGCCGTGCCTCTACATACGGTGCGGGATCGTGTTTCCGGCTGGGCTGGACTCAGTACCAGCGACGTTCCGGTCCACGTCCCATCCTTGCGGAAAACGTTTGAGGCAAAACGATGAACACTTTGAACAGCTTTTGCAATAAATGTAGATGAACAAACTTATTTTGAATCTCTTGCAATAACATTTTTAAAATTAAAATCAGTTTACCAGGTTTTGTATTTATTGCTTAGAATTTGTTTACGTTTTTCCCGGTTTTTCCACACATTAGGTGGAATAACGGCCTTTCAGAAAGGTTTAACAAAAAAATCGTGTACACTGTTGAAAAGCTTATAACATTTTGAAGTTTTATTGAATTTTGCACTACCCTGCCTTAAAAATAATTGTTGTTAGATTAAACTGAAATTCTTTAAAACTTCGACACTTTAAAGTTATAAAAAAATTGTGTTATTCTTTTTACCCAAAAAATCAGGTGGGGGAACCTTGTAAGATATGTTTTCCTAATCCCAATTTTATAAGCTTTTCATCAATGTATTCAAATTAATTTATTGTAGTACTTAGAGTTTAGCAGATATGAAAATAATTATGAATCAAACTTGCGTTTAACCAAAAAAACACAAACATGGAAATTATCATCCTTATTATTGATAATTCGATTATGGTTATAAGGACTTTTTTTGTTCCATTTGAGGTATAGAAACACCTCTAGAAGTTTGACACATTTATGGTGTAACACCCTGTATATCCACAAATTGAGGAAGGGGGTTTAGCCATTATATACCGAGTAAGTAATAATAACAAGAAAATATTACTAATATTAAGTGATGTAAGTCAACTTTTATATTAATTATTCTAATATAGAAAAATACAAATTTACAGAATATTCTAAACAAAAATATTTTTTATACATTTCCTTTTTATTGTTAATTAATTATTAATTGTGTTATTTATTACTAGGGCTCTGATTTTAAAGCATACTATACTTCTTTTTTATATATGACATAGAAATCTAATTTTTAACCATACATTAATTGTTTCATGTCATTTCATTGTCAATTTATTTTTCTATGTAAATACTCTAATTGCTTTTCTATTGGTTGTTTGTAAATATTCCAGCTGTAGCATTTTAATATGATTATTATAGGTACTATAGTAATAAAAAAATTTTAATAAGATTTGTTAACACCCGGAATACGGACTAAATGGTTATTGGATTATTATTGTTTTCGTTACAAAAATCTAAGAAAATACATGGTAGTTAATTTATTTTTTAATTTAAATTAATTTTTCAATTTTTTTATTCAATTTTGTACCTAGTCTAAGTTAATTGTTGGTCGTCCCTTTTTTGCTTTTTTCAAACAATTTTACGCTTTTTTTGTTATTAATTGTGCTTTAAATCAAACAAATTTCTTTTAAGTCTAATGTTTTAAAATTTTATTGTTTTTTCTTCGATGACAATATATTTTATCATGGGTAAAAATTAAAAATGTGTCTAGATTCCTTAGAAAAAGCAAAATTTTTAACGATCAGTGACCTAGTGAAATGTCTATGACACAAATATAAGAGAAATTTCAGCTATAAATTTGAGTCCAAGATAATTAAATAAAGTAAATATATAAATGAATTTTGATGTTACCATCATATATATACCATACATATTTTTAGTGGGTCAAAGTTTATGTTCAAGATGTTATTGTATCATCAGTTGAAATGAATGGTACTGCTAAACATCAAGTAGAACAAAGCCGCGTGAAGAATATTGGCCAGAGAGATTATTTTCTGGTGATAATTTTAAAAAGTAAAACAAAAGAAAAATGAATATTTATGTTACAGGTACTTGTTAAATACAAACATGATAAATATCAAGTTATTGTATATATAGTATATATAGTATACCCTTGTTATATGCTGGTTGACCTTAGCCTCGTACTCGTATAGTTACGATATAGATTTGGTAATATTAAATTAAACACATTCTAATCAGTTTTCAATACCTAGGTATTTAATTTTTATTAATTGAACATGTGCCATTTTCCACTGTCCATCTTTCATTACTCATATTACTTATATCTTAAAGGACCATAAAACACTCAATATTGGCTTTTACTTAAAAATCACCTAAAACATGACCACTAAAATGGTACGAATAATTTTTTTTTACGTTAAATAGTTATTGAGTCTCGACGTTTTTAAAATCACGCACGACGTCATAAGATTCTATTCACAGCGGCGTTCCCTCCTATATATAATGAATGCTCATTTCCAGTTTCGGGATTGTACTTTGTTTATTCTAATTTACGATAACTCTTTCATTTCGTAATACTACTTGTTTTAAAAATACTATATTTGCAATTGTTTAATTACTCTGAAATCCATACTTATGTTTATTAATACTTTTTCATAACACTCTATTCAAGTTGAGAAGTACAGCCGGTGACCGACTTGTGTGCAAATGAGTGCCAATACTACACGACATCATAACAGATGAAAAAACATACTTAATATCATTTTAATTTCTGACCATGTTATGCTTTGCATATTTTTTGATATTATTAAAATGTTGGCTGAAAAAAATGAATGATGATCAATATTTTGGATTTATTTTTTGGATATTTTGGATCATTCATGGCCTTAACTTTTAAGCATTTATTTGGGAGCAGGCCAAGAGAATAACCACTAACCATCAAACACATACACTAATTATATAATTATGGCAAATATTGCGTCAAAAAAAATAATCTAATATTTTTTACAATTGTGGATTTTAAAACATACGTCACTATTTCATAAATGCCATATTTTTTCCAATTAACGAGTCAACAAATTATTTATAAAATACATACAACACTTATTAACATATTTATCTATTGCCCATATTCAAAATGTTTGCACCTTAAATTAAGTTCTTAGAGTAATCAACCACTTACTCTAACTACTCCATGTAAGTATATTAAAAATATGTTTTACAAATTCTGAATTATTTTCTAGATAGCCCATTAATACGATAAATCATATTTATTACATTTTAAGTATAATAATAAATGTCTGTTATGATGAACATTTCTTTAACACTTGGTGGAGAGAGAAATGTTTTACCTTCTTTAAATTCAAATTAGTTTAATTTTAATAAGTTTAGTTCCGAATCATTTTGTTTTTGTTATCACAGTTAGTAATATCATTATTTTTTTAATATTGTAATAAATAAAAGGAACATATAATTGTACACTATATTTAAATGTCATGTTCAAAAAATTAATGTACATACCATGGTATGGCAATAAACATATTATTATACATAAATGCAAATAAATAGTTTGGTATTATTTATTTTATTATGGAATAGTTTTAACTGTTTTTATATTTTTAGACTAAAAACTATTGATCTATTTGACTCGTGTTCAATTCAAGTGGGAAACACACATTGGTATACAATTAATGATACTGATCATTTGATGACAATGAAATTGTGGCAATCTAAATGTTCAGAATCTAAATGTCCAATATTGAATCAGGTTCAATTAACAGTAAAACTAATAAAAATGAGCACCACAACAAGCTTTTAGGTATTAAAAAACCGTCAAAGAGTTCTCATCCTATTGAGTTGGTTCCTATAAATATGGATGACTTATTATTAAGTATGTATATATGGTATATTAAATGTATGTTATGAAAATGTTTATGTTTTATTTTAATGACAGTTTTTAGTTTATATTTAATAAGATATTTAAGGTTTTTCTTAAGGGGCAAAAATTCAAGCAATTTCTGATTATACCTATGGAACGCCAGACGTACAGAAAAATAAAATCAAACCGTTGGTGGTCAAACAAAGGGGCAATGGGAGGATATATCCCTCATGTTTATTTTTCAATGTTCAATAATAGAATGGTACATGTTATTACATCAGCCATCATTAAAAATAATTAAATAAAGGGAAGTAAGTACAAACAATATTTTTATATTCTCATTAATTTGCCAAAATATTTTTAAAAAAAAGACTATTTAATTGAAGAAATCTCGACTGAAGTTTTATACTTTAATCTGTACTTTTTATCAATTTCTCTACTTTAAAATAAAATTACTCTGTTAATTAAAATGTATTAACTAAACAATAAATTATTTGCAAATTATTTTGAGTTAGTAATACTTAAAAAAATTTCTATTTAAATCTAAGATTTGAAAATGTAATACAAGATTCCTCATATTCTTATACACATATACTTATTAAGTTTGTCTACCATTATCAAAAAAAAAAAAAATGTTTACAAACAAATCAAATTTAATTTTTATGAGCGTTTGAAGTTCATATTTTTACAAGATTGGATATTCACTCGATTTCTCATGTAGTGATTTTGTTATTTTCGTTCAAAAATAAATAACTGTAGGTATATGAAAATTTTACTGAATATTAATATTTTCACTTTATATGAACTATCAAATTTTGAAAATATTTTAACTCTTTTTGAGGTGTTTCCGAGCGTTATCAGTTTTTCATTTTTTTAGTTTTTTTTTCTATATTTGTGAAAACTTTATTTGTTGGATAAAAATTTAATATACAGCTCCTGATTATTGTTATTGTTTGAAAAATATAAAAATACAAGACATTTAAATTTCGATTTTGACAAAATTTATCAAATTAAAAATTTTATATTTATTTTGTAGTTAAAAATGTATAAAATGATCAATATTTATAGTTAATGATCAAAAATTCAAAACAAGGTTCCATGTAAATAGGTTCTATATAAATTACTTTATTCACAATAATATCATCAAATATACTTGGTAATATCAACTGTTTTCGCTCAGAATCGTTTTTCTTATACAAATACAATGATATTATATCATTGAATTCAAATTTAACACCATACATTACAGTGACCCACTTGTAACCTACTGTACAGCAGAGCGACATCCACTTACCCACCTTTTTCTAGTTGAAATAATTCTCAAAAGTTTTATGTGACCTTATAACCATGAATTGGATTTTAACCTTGTTGTCAAACTAAATGGTAATAGCTTCAGTTTTCAAGATGTAGAATATGACTTATTTGAAGATTGGATGTCTATAACCAGTCTTGGATCATTTAAGTAAGTTAAACTTATATTTGGCTAAGTTATAATGACCTAAATAACCATGAAAATATAACAATCTTCTTGCATAAAATAATTTAAACAGATTATTTAATTGTAAGTGTCTTGTTCAAAATATATATTTTTAATGCTATATTTTTCCAAGTAATTTTGTTTTCATATTTTGTTTGTATATATTATATAGTAAAAGCTGTGACCAAGTACACAATGAACGGAAATATGCAAGACTATTAGTCCAATTACCAGAGCAATTTACTATGAGTATAAATTTATTTCTAGATGCTGTTAAACAAAATTGTGACATGATAAAGTTCTTAAATTAAAAAAAGCTTACCTAACCTAAAAACCTAACTTAACCTATGAATTTAAAATTAAATTAGTTTATTAATTTAGCAATATTAAAGTATTATTATAATTTGAATAATAGTTAGAAGAAGTCGACAAAATAATAACTATTTCTCTATTTGTACCTTAATTATTTATTATTTTAGGATTTGATTTCTATAATGATTAGAGGACCAGAAAAAACTCCATATGCTGGTGGTTTGTTTTTATTTGATGTCAAAATTCCACCCACATATCCAATCCAACCTCCACTCTGTCATTATTATAGTTATTGTGACGACCAGTTGAATCCAAATCTATACAAAGATGGAAAAGTATGCCTTAGTCTTTTGGGTACTTGGTCTGATCATGGTAGTGAATTATGGTCACCTAATGATTCAAATTTATTACAGCTTCTATTATCAATAGAAGGTGGTGAAAATGTATTTTTATACTTACTCTAATATTAATATTTTATAATTATTATTACAGGACTGATATTGGTGAGTGAACCATATAATAATGAACCTGGATTTGATTCCCAACGAGGTCATAAGCTTGCAAAAGAAAACTCTCGTGTTTACAACGAAATGGCTCTGATCAAAGTAGTGCAGTCAATGACAAATATGTTAAACATGAATAATTCGTAAGTTAAAACAAAACAGAATTGTTAACTCTTTGACTACTGCATTAAAATATGACTATAACTGGCTGCACTGCATTAAATTAATTTTATTGGAAATAGTTTTCTATTTGCTGTAAATAAGAAGAAATTGAATACTCAATTACAGAATTTCAGTGATGTTTAGTGCTGTTGTGTACACGCACAGCAAAAGTCAAAGGGTTAAATATTATTTTTTCAATTAATATTTAGTTAATGTAAAGGTTATATTAAAATTATGGAAAAATTATTAGTTAATTTATAGTTAACTTTTCAGGGTTATTCAAGTTGTATAATTTGAATCTAATTTTATTAGATTTATGTATACTACTAAAGTATATACCCGGGGTCACTAAAGGCGGCCAGCACACAATTTTTATTCGGCCCGTTGATGAGAAAAAAAAGTAAAAACCGTTAATACACGTTCTAGTGTTGTAATTTATAACAACATCTGCAATTTTAATAGTCTGCAAACAATTTCCAGATTCCTAATGTGGCCCTTCAAAAATTTCACAGTTACTTTATTACTCAATTATTATTTACCACTATTCAGTAACTGCATGGATTTAAAGCACTCCAATATTAAATTTACTTGTTACTTGAGATTTTAAAAAAGTAGTCCTCCCTTTTTGAGAATACCCATTATTTCTACATCATCATAATAAATATTATTAATTTTAATATATTATCTATTGATTTACAACACTGCTTCCCTTTGGTCTTGTAAAATATGCATTTTATACTATACTGTGTCTCATATTATACTAGTATACCTTAAAAGAAAATTGCTACGTTTAAAAGATTTAGTTTTAATTTAAAACAAGGTTTAAGCACATACCTAATAAAAAATCATATCTACGGTAGTTTATTACAATATCTTATAGAATAAAAATACTATTTTATTTAAGAAAACTAATATGAATCCAACTGAGATATTGGTGAACAGTTTTCCTTCTGTACAAATGGCTTGTAAAATGATGCTCTTTCCTAACTTACGGTTAGTGTAGCTGTCTGCTTGCTTTATTAGTGCTTTGACATTAATGTGGCAGCCATCAATGGCCCCAATCACACCTATTTAGTTTAGTACAGTAAGATAAAATTTAAGAGGATGTTACACCCGCATAAGTTGTCTCCGTTTTATAAGTGCATAACATAACAAATTTTTACACTCAGCAGATCACATTTAGCTCTGTTAGTTTAAAATGTAGAGTGAATTGACCTGTTATAAAAATTAAAGGTAATATTATTATCGAGAGCTTCTCGTACGCTTTTTATTATATTTTAATTTTAAAGTGAGTTATGAGTATTTTAAAATTGTAAATTAAAATGATCTGCTGAGTGTAAAATTTGCCATGTTATGCACTTGTAAGACGGAAACAACACATGCGTGTGTAACGTCCTCTTAAGTTTCATAAAATGATCTTTTTTTTTACTACCTGGGAATCCAGCTTTAGACTTGAAACTTTCTTCAGTTACTAAACATTCACCTTTACTTGGCCATCTAATAAATTTATCTATGTTTATGATTATGTCATTCATAAAATCATTTAAAATATTATAAACTGATGATTTAGCAACATCAAAATGATCACTTATAGCTTGCATTGAACCTTCCTTCCCAAAAAACCAAAGACAAATAAGTATTTTTTTTTTAAACAAATAGAGACATTTCCACCAGTATAATTTTCATTTGAAATATCTGGCGAAACTTGATTTAAAAAACGTAATAAGGTATAAAACGTATCTAGCGTCATCCGATAATTTACGTGAAAATCATAAGCACTATCCTTGGTAATCCAAACTTCAACCTCTGCATTCGGACAAAAATGCTCTTCGCGAAAATCGCTACATAAAGTTCGCAGATGATTCAGACCTGTAGACTTATTTTTCATCATAAACATCATGTTGTTAAACAACATGTCGTCAGATTCCATCATATCATTCATCATCATAACTAAAAGATTTAATTTATTTTGCTTAGAACTCATTTTCACTTATAAATAATTATAAAGCAGTAGGTAATAAATTTACGACCAGTTAAATAAAATTAATATAATAAAGTCAGTAGTCACATATCCATATCATGACATATTTGTTATCACTATCCAAACAAATCACATAAAGTTCAGTAAATGCGTTTACGGTATTATGTTTTGGCGAAACAGTAAACGTATTCTAATCACCTTTTATAACCATTAGCTTCTTCACTAAACAGTTTATTCCGCCAAAACACGCCTAATGTATACAATTTTTTTTATGCCTACCGCCATTTGAGATTACATATCTGCCTTCATAGACACCGCCGTACTGTTCCGCTCGCAAACAACAACAACAATAATAATAATAATAATAATCGTTGTTGTTGTTTATCTATCACCCAAAATCTCCGTATCAGAGTGCCAGACGGGTTGCTACTACTGCCACGATAATGTACTACCACGATAGCATAATGCTCCGAACATATTACTCCGAATTTAAAATGTTACGAATGCAACTATTCCGATATTATACTATAACGATAACATAATGCTACGAACTTATTACTCCGAATCTTAGATCATATTATAAAATGTTACAGTCGTTACAGATAACAACACGTCCGATATTATTATAATGCTCTGCATATAAAATGTTACGAATACAACTACCACGACCTAGATCACCCCCCCTACCATGGACGCTTAAGCACCTTACAAATATAATATATGTACTTACATGTAAATATATAATTATAATAATTTATTGGGAAAAAACATATATTTTGCTCTAACCATTATAGGTGCAGTATACATAGGTGTTATTACAATTTTTTTTTTGTTATGAACGAGCGGAAGACGTACGTAATATTATAATTGAAAAGAGAAATGACTTGGATAATATTATAATTGATATTGACAAGTCATTAACCGATTTGCAAGATTATACCTAACTCGACAATATTAGATTTTGAACTAAAAAATAAATATATCACCTATAATAATTTATTTACGTAAATGTTTATGTAAATTATTTATGCAAATTATTTGCATTTTAATTTACATTTTTGAGGTTTGCTTTGAAACTGTACTCCCCAAATATATTAAATGTAAAAATATATTTTAAAATATTTAAGTTGTTAATGAGAAATAAATATCATCCAATTGAAATTATGATAACTTTTTGTTAAATAACTATATAAGTATGGAAGTGTACAACCTTAACCTCTTCCTACCAACAATTTCAAAATAAAATAATATTGTTTTGTGTACGCGCTTGTCTACTACCTACTGCAATACTGCATAGCTATATATGATAAAAATACAAATTAAAAATTTGTACCAGGGCAACTCAACTATTTCTTATCTGGAAGAACGTCCAGCAACTAGAAAGTCATGGTTATGGGGCTGGAAAATATAGCCAGGTATGGTAGGGAAAATGTCCAAAAAATAACTTAGTCATAATTACCTATACTCAAATAGGTACTGCCACGGTTTGTTTTAATGTACAATGGATAAAATTAAGTTGTGTCAAAGGCATTTATTAAAATTCTTATACTTGGTATAAGTAGATGGATGACTTTTCTAAACAGAAAAAAAATGTCAATATTTAATGTATATTATTTGTATTTGCAGACTGATTTGCCATCAAGGTTGCATATAATAATATGGGTCTACTATACACTCTACACAAAAACTCAACGGACTATTAAAATTATATCTATGTGGAAGACTTGTAGTATCTAATGCTGCATTAGTGCATTATATTAATTGTACTATATTTCTGTATTATATAAACTAAAAAAAAACACGAATAATTAATTAACTAATAAATTAACATTTAACCTAATTATGTTTATAAAATATAAATATGACGACTGAGTATCAAGAAATAAAATAAAGTACCTAGAAAAAAACAAAAAAAATAATTAGAATTAAGCATAGCTAGTATAGGTATAAGTATATTAAAATATTTGATAATATATGTTAGTATAATGGCTATATATAAATGGCCTATTATTGTTACTTTTTGCCTTTCGGTGTGGCCATCTGGCAGTATGGAAATAAGGAAATAAAAACTAAAATCCATGTAAAAGTTAATATAATTTAGAGTATAGATATTGTGATTTTTCACAATGATGGGTTTTTACAAATTTATTCGCCATATATGTATTAAGATTTAAGAATAAAGATTTAGGTTAATACTTTTGAAATTTCAACCTAAACATTTGAAGCTTTGAGTACCACCATGAAAATAAAAAGCCAAAAGTACATAAAATATTAACAACGATATACTATCATTTTAGGTATCAATATGGCATGACCACATATAGTTATAGATCAAGATATATTATATTCTCAAATGTCAAAGGAAATCCATAAATAATTATCTACTGATATTATTATCCAACAAACAGAATACCACTCATACCTATTTAGTGTTAAATATTAATAAGTTAGCAACTTTGCAAGATGATGAATTCCGATTCCCAAAGTCTTAAGTCACCACTCACCACAATGACTAAAACATATATTTTTATACTGCACTTATTAAAGTATATAATGATAATAATATATTGTATAATATTGTATATCACTTTTTTCAAATAAACGCTTGCAACACACAATATTATATATTAGGTAGTTAGTAGTTAGGTAATTTTCTTTTTATCATTTATCAAAAACGCAATCAAAGTTAAGATTTAACTTATTTATTATTAATTTTAAATATTTAATTTAATCAATTTATACCCAAAAAAAGTTCTATTTTATTGTAAGCATAATTAATAATGTATACATTTAATATAATATTATGTATTGATTAATAAAATATGTTATATGTACTATACCTTCTCAATGGTATAATATACTATAGTCAACACATTGATAGCATCATAAGGATCGTATTAAGTTTGAGCCTACACGTGAAGGTAGGCAGATACCTAACTAGTTAGTAATTTTTGAAATTCAATTGACAAGTAATAAGTTCTACAAGTTACAACAATACAATTGGTGCAAATGTGCAGTATAGTAAATTCTAAATAGTAATTAGTGTGTATTTATTAATTATTTAGTTATTATGTATTATAATTGCACCAACTAGGTACCTATGTGTCCTAACTCGTAATATAAGTTATAGAATTTGGTACTCAGTACCTACCTAACATTACAACTTTTAATGAATATTTTATACAATATAATTATATAAACGTATTGTTAATATTAAATAATTAGTTTAGGTTATTTTATACAGAACTGTTACAGTTGTGTTTCGACAAAATTAAACAATTTGATAAATTAATAATTTATTTAGAATGTAATTTTGATACAAATTCTCTATTTAGTTATTTGATACACAATTTTAGATTCTGAGCGGAACAATGAATGTATTGATTTTACAATGATGTGTGTTTTTTATTGCCTGTCATCACCTTTTAGGACAGTAAAAGTACTTAGATTTTCTTCAACAGTATCTTTTCTGATAAGTAAGTGAATCTAGTTGGTACTTTGGTTGGTCAGAAGTAAAATTTTTCCAGTAGTTTTCAAAAGAAGTGCCGTAAAAAACAAACAATAAATTAAGGAAAAACTGCAAATTTTACTAAAAATTGATTTTGGTTTATGGCGTAACTCTAAAACAAATGATCGTAGATACATGAAATTTTCATTGAATGTTTATATTATCATTTTATATACACCATAATATTTAAAAAATATTTTGACTTGTTTACCGCGGACATTTTCAATTTCAAATTTGTTTGGTTTTTTTTTCTATAAATATCAATAAAATTTTATTTGTTGGGGAAAAAAGCGTGAAAATTAGTAGGCACACTTTTTTTTTATTAACATTTCTAGTTCAAATTTTGATAATTTTTCAAAATCTCTAAAATCATGGTAATTAAAAAAGTAGGTCAGCACATTTCGGTGGTGGATGTTTGTCTATCGTCCCTTTGGGCCTCGGACAGGATAGTGTAATTTTATTATATTCGATTTGAATGCAATGATTTTTGATGCATTCGATAAAAAACAATTCTGAGCGGACAAGGGAATCTTTATTACTTAATTTTATTCGTTTCTATAGTGATAAACAAAGCGTTTTAAGAATAGCAACATACACTTCCCCGCTTTTTTAATTACCTATTAAAATTATAATGATCTGAGTTTCTACTAAGTTAATTTCATAAGTGCAAATTGGGGAGGGCGCTAAGCCCCGCACCCCAAAAAAAAACCTATAACATACAATTTTAAAATGCTATATTGCAATGGTCTGCTTGCTTTTAATATATTCAGCCCCCCCCCCCCAAGTCATAAGTTGAAATTACGCCTATGGTTAATTTACAGATTGATACATTTTATTGAATTTACATCTAGGTACTACATTATTTTATGCAAACTTGGCAATTATTTATTACTAAATACAAATCCAAAATAAATTTTATAAATATTAGTGGGTACTTAAATAAAAAATGAACAAATCTCAACATAATATTACAAACTAAATAATTCTTTATGACTAAATACAAATTATTGGGTACTTAGTAGTTTATATTAAACAGTATTATAAATTATTATGCTATATAAATTCAACTTAGATGAACGTAATGAAAGATCACGGTCGAGGTCACCTATCAGAGGTATGGAAAACAATGAGGAAGGGGCTCAAGCGTCTAGAAGAATCCCGGGGCTCAGAGGACGCATGGTGTATGCCGATCCACTTGGGTATACTTATGTACAAAACAATGTATTGAAAAATCGGCGGTAAGTTCTAAAATAATATCATATACCTGACACCTGCAATAAATTAGAGCTATTAAAAATAAAATAAACTTATATAATTTGTACTTTTGTTGCTAAATAAATAAATATAATACAATATTATTCAGGGAACTTTGATGTTCACGGTATGAACAAGGTTGTAGGTCAACAGCATCAATGTCTCTTTATATCCGGTAAATGCGCCAATTGTTATGTATTGTGGACATGGCCATCATTACGGGCACGACATTGAAATTGGTGCATTCAATGAAGCGCTGAGACAGCGAGCTTTAGTGGAGGGAACATCAGCTCGAACCATTTTTGAAGAAGCTAGAAGGTAGACTTATATTTTATAATATAAACTGCGGAAATGTGCTAAATACTTGAACTAATTTTCTCTTTTTAGATTCCCAAATGCAGCTATGGAGGTACGAGCTGAACAAGCTCTTCAAGCAATTTACTATATTCGTCGACGCTCTAGTCCACATATTCCCGAAAACTTAAGGGCTATGGGAGACACCATACTGTCGCCAACATGGCAAAATCCTCTGATGCAATGCACAGATGATGTCGAAGCTCCATTTTTTAACAGCAACTTGGAGTTCATAGAAAATGGACAAATTACTTTTGGGGAACTGGTATTTTCAAATTTGCAGTTATGATGTACCTATAAATAATTATAGGTTCGTCGATTTATTGTGACATCTAGAGATATTAACAACCACATTTTGGCCGATGCTTTGGACAGCCTACAGAATGGGCGTTACAATACAATGACATACTTGAGACGAGTAGCCTACTCAGCAAGAGGCTATTTGGATCGACAAATAGGCCCATCACCTAATGGTAACACAACAAATTACATTTATGTCTACAAACTAAATTATACAATGATTGTTTTACCTACAGAAATCATCAGAGATCTGGATGTTCAAAATCCGATATGGGTAAACATTCAACCTCAACCACCAGCTCCACCAGTGCATGTTCGTGGGGTTAGAAGGCCCAGAGGTCGTGGACGTCAATTGGCTGAAAGGCCAGATCCGTTTCATGCTGTTCCTCTTGTGGTCGGTAATCTTGATGCACTGGGTAATAATCATAATTTAAAGTATAAAATTTAAGTTTGTTCTTGGGGGTATATATTCTGTTTAGAAAAGACATCGGGTTGTTTAGCACTAGACAAAATTATATTTTCTAAAAATATAGCACTATAAGAAATAATATTATGTATTTACTATTTTGATCAAGACATTTTTGAAGACGTGGTTGAGGAAGATGTTGAGGTTGCAAAACCTGGAATTGGATTTGTTCAAAATCTGTTATGGGTCAACATTTAACCTAGGCCACCAGCACGACCAGTGCATGTTCGTGGTGTTAGAAGGCCCAGAGGTCGTAGGTGTCAATTGGTTGAAAGGCCAGATCTGGTTCTTGCTGTTCCTCCTGTTGTCGACAATCATGATGCACTGGGTAATAATCATAATTTAAAGTATATAAGTCAAATTTGTCCTTGGGGGTATGTATTCTGTTTAAAAAAGACATTGGGTTGTTAAGCACTAGATGAAATTATATTTTCTACAAATATAGCATTATAAGAAATAATGTTTTGTATTTACTATTTTGTTCAAGAAATTGTTGAAGACGTGGTTGAAGAAGCTGTAGTACAAGGAATTGACGGTATAAATAACTTTTACAAGTTAAAACTTTACAACTTATGAAAAATTAAAATTAATATCATGATATTGTTTGTATTTAAGTTGATCAATCGGTCGATGTTGAAATAGTCTTGGTAGGATCTCATGATTTTCATCTCGATGATAAGTAAATAACATTACAATTGTATAACACATAAAATACCCTTAAACAAAGTACACATAATAAAGTTACTTAATAAAAACAGAAAAAAAAATAAACAAAAGATAAAATAATACAACGCTCAGTAATTAAATTATAATAATAATTCATGTAAAAAATAATAGGTAATGCTTTGGAATTCGAGAAACAATATTAGATTTAAAATTAGGTATACAAATTTAGTCTAAATATGAGTATTTTTACGGGCAATTGGGACAGCAATTAAAAATAAAATTTCTGGGCAGATAGCAAAGCCATTTATGACATCAAAAACAAACATAATACTAGTTTCTGTTAAATTATGTCAAATAAACTCCTTATCTATGGAGTCTTGTATCAAACTAAAAGAATCTCTAGGTATAGGACAATGAGAATTATAGACTAGTTCTTTAAAAAACTTGTGTTGAACAGTATCAAGATCATTTCTATACACATTATGCATCATAATATAGTATAATTATAAGAATACCAAATTTTAGATTTAATCTAACTTGGGGAACTGTAAAAGTATTTTTAAACATAATCCAGTACTCAAACTATAAATAGGATAACCATTAATTAGATAATTAAAAAAAAAATTAAAGAAATTACTACCCTAGAAGGTTATATCTTACACTTTGTCATACACTAAACACTAGTTTCATTTTGAATAAACATTTCTTTTGAATTCCATAACATAAGCCTATTATTTAGATTGAATACACCTTGTATCATCTGTGCTCTATGTTTAGAAGGATAAATTAAATAAATAATGTAAATAACATAATGATACACTTTAAAAACAAAGGAGGAATATCAATTGAACTAGCACTAGATGGGTTATGGGTAACGACAAAATAAACAAATATACAGTGATCCATGATAATAATGTATAATAATGCCATAATAAATTAAGTTATTATGCCTAGCTGTCACAGTGCATTACATTTTTTGATTACTCAAATTTTACTCCTGTTTCTATTTACACCAAATAATGATATACTTCAATTTTGAAAATATTTATGATTATAAGCATGGTATATTATTATTATTATTTTATATCATGAAATATAACAAAATATATGATATTATTAATATGATGGTTATAATATATATTAATTAGTTTTAAAATTGTTTACTTACTTTTTCTTAAGGTGAGGTTCCTGCCTGATAGGTGCCAAATATGTCTTGAGAACAATGGGGATGTAGAAGGCATCAATATTTTTGCGCCGTGTGGGCATGGATGGTGTTGTGATGCTTGTGAAGGTAATTGGACAAGAGGTTGTCCTATTTGCCAAAACCAGCTCACAACAACACAACCAATCCAAATAATGTGTCCTAGAATAGGAGAAGGTGAATTCAATTAGGAGTCAGAAAGTTTAATAATATTTGTATAATGTACCTATACATTTTTTACTTTAAATACTTGGATGAAAAGTACATTACTGTTGGACCCCACAGTACCTGGGTGTCTAGGATGTATGCGTGTTTCTCAGTATGTGCCAGATATGGCATAATACATCCTGCTAAATTGTGGCCATGGTTGGTATTGTTCAAATTGTATTGATCCTCAACAAGAAACGTGTGACGTTTGTGGTGATTCAGTTGATGGTATCATCCGCATGTTTTTAAGTTAAATTTTGATGTATACAATTTATACTTATTAATGCAATATAATAAAAGCTCAAATTATTATTTGGTGTATAATTTATGTTTTAAAATAACTTACAAATTACTGTAGTCTGTAAGCTATTATTTACTAAGTATTAAAAATGCTCTCTTGTACAATTTACCATTTTTGATATAGTTGTGGCCCTCTTGTACTGACAGTATATTAAATGATACTAATACCATTGCCCACAAGAAATTTTTAGTTTAGGCACAGAACAATTGTTGAAGGAATTAAAATACAAACACATATTACTAGATGTGGAGATTGATTGCACAGAATAGCTTTATATTAAAATTAAAACGTTTTGTTGCCTAAATCATTGTAAATTTATTTTTGAAAAAAAAAAACTCCCACAAAAATTTGCTTCCTGCCAAAAATGGGCCACTTGATCCCCCCTAAATACACCACTGGCTATAAGTCTCATAAAATACATGAAAATAACTCAGTTTATACGTTATAGAAATATTTGGTCAAATATTTACAATATCTTTTTTAAGTCAATGTTAAGTTCAAAATCAAAGTTATGAAATACAAATTATTTTATTATTTTCACATTACAAATGACAGCATTTGGACCCTAGTGGGTTTCTAATTTCTCACTGTTTCTGTTTGACCTAATGAAAATGTATAAGTTTATAACACACTTACGTGTTATTGATTAATGCTAGGTAATTGTATATTGTTTAACAAAATAAATTGAATATCATGTAGTCGTTACTAACAGTCACAAATAACAACACTTTAATGTAGAATAAATTATAGTTCTACTATAATGCAAGTTGGTGGTTAAACTAAAATTATTACCTAATTATTATTATCACATATTCACATCATAATATTATTACCTATCATAGAATAATATATTATTTACGGACTATTTTTTATAGATAGTAAGTAATAGTATTTCACACAGAACCGCGGTTATGGTATAGAATAGATAGTACACAAAAAATATCGAAGTAGTATGATAAAATTTGTTTTTATATCGTAGTTATTGATAATAGGAGCAATGTATGTCGAAGCAGTAGCATAGGCGTCCGTTTTAATTTATAAATCGGAGTAGTATGAGGTCAGACTAGTAAACAGTCGTGGTGTTGGTGCAAGCCTGTGCCAGACTGTCAGATACTGAGCCCGCTACACGTTATTGCATTCGTCTAAACAACTATGTACAGTCGCCATTTTTATTTTTCAACTACGAGGCATACTCGTCACCTTTGTTCGAAAATGTTTTTACGCCACTTGCATTGAGAAAATCAGTCCACGGATCGCCGTTTTCTCGTCACGTAAGTATAACGAACGACCCGACACATCGCGCAATGCGACCGTACGACATCTCTTTTTTCGTGAACATCGAAATATGTTCGTAGTGGTCAAACAAAATATGGCCGTCGAGCATACCGAGAAGCTCGAGGTACCGCGGCCCGAGACCGTGTGCCCACACGCGATTGAATCTAGCCGAATCGACGTCTGCGCGTCATAAATCATCCGAAATTTTACATCTGCACTGCGTATTTGACGCAAAACATGATTTTTAATCATCGGGTCCACCGCGTACGCTTATTTCGTCCAAACCACGTTATTTAGGGTTAGGTACGCTAAAAGTAAAACGATGGAAATTGTTCGTTCCGAAAGCCGTCTGTTGGCAAAAACGTATTACTTGCTATTATAATAAAATACTTATGATATTTTGTACCGAATGGTTTTCGAAACACGTCATAACTTGAATTCGGTGACAACGGTTTATGTACGTGCGACGCGATGTCAATGATATGCCCGTTGTCCGAGTATCTACTTTGTGGAAAGCTGGCGGACGAATTATTTGAATATTTTAAACATAACATAGTTGTATTAGCATGTTTTCAATAATTTTCTCTTGGTTCTAGGTCTGTGCAAATCTATTTGCGCTTTGTCAATTTTTGTCAATCACTTTCCAACACTACGATAGCAATTGTGTGTAAAGTGTTGAAGTACCGACGGCAGACATACATTTCGTCTTGCATTCAGTGTCCCACTTCATAGACTGTTGTGGAAGGTAAGCGGCCTAGTATTCTAAGACAATTAACGCCTCGAAAACAACTTTATCTATTGATTTACAACACTGCTTCCCTTGGTTCTTGTAAAATCTGCATTTTATATTATACTGTGTCTCATATTATACTAATATACCTGAAGGGAAAATTGTTATGTTTAAAATATTTAGTTCTAATTTAAAACAAGGTTTAAGCACATACCTAATAAAAAACCATGTACTAGAATAAAACCATCATAACTAGTTTTTAATTGCAATATCTTATACAATAATTATTTAAAAAAAAAAAAAATTTTAAATATTTTAATTTATAAAATTAATAAATGTATACATTTTTTTTTTTGTGTAGGAAGAGTTTAGTTTTGGCTTTGCTTTACTTGGCCTTTGTGTACCTTGGTCGACTGTTTATTTCTTCCTAAATAATTGATAACAAATTAATTTGTGGAAGTAATTATAGTCACTAGTTCCATACCCATGGTTAGAACAATGAAACCACTTATGAATTTATAATTACATTTCTCCTACAAAGTGTCATCAGTGGGTGGCTTCTTTTCCCAAATTATGTAAATCATGTTATTTGTTTCCCTCTTATCGTACATAATATGTTAATTATTGTTAAGAATTTAATGTTGTAGTCCATTCTTACAAAAATTTGTATTTAGGTCTAAAAAAATACAGTCATTCCAAATTGGTATACATGTACCATGGACCAAATCATTAATTCTTATAACAGCAGAGGTAGTAAAATGTCTACCTAAAAAGGCAATAGTCCTTTTGACTTATATATTTAATGCAATTTTTCGTCTATCATATTTCCCTCTTATGTGGAAATTTTCACACATTGTCATGTTTGCAAAGCCAAACAAACCTCCAGACGCTCCAAACTCATATAGACCTATAAGCCTCTTACCTTTTTTCTCAAAAATTTGCGAAAGGCTTATTCTTCAACAACTATCCCCACATGTCATCTCAAATTATATTCTTCCTTCATCTCAATTCGGATTTTGCGCTAAACCCAATACAATTCATCAAGTACACCGCCTGGTTGATTTTATATCAACCTCGCTGGAACTTAAACAATACTGTTCCTGTGTTTTTTTAGATATCTCACAGGCATTCGATCGGGTTTGGCATGATGGCATACTTTTTAAACTTCGCAACTTTCTTCCACCTTCCCTGTTTCTCCTAACTAAATCCTACCTTACCGATCGATACTTTCAAATCGGAACCTGTACTTCACAAATGGCTATGATAAATGCAGGCGTACCACCTTGTGGTATTCTATCTCCATTATTGTTTAACATCTATGCCTCTGATCAACCCGTCACTGAAAACACCATTGTTGCTGATTACGCTGATGACAAAGCTCTAATTTCAATTCATGAAAATCCCCTAATAGCCTCTGGTAACCTACAAATTCATCTTAATCTTATTTCATCTTGGTACACCAAATGGAGAATAAAATTGAATCACGCCAAGTCAATTCATACCACCTTCACCTTGAGACATGGCCTCTGTCCTCCAGTTTCATTGGATAACATATACCTATACCCGCCTCCGATACATTTAAATATTTAGGCCTTACCTTAGACAAAAGATTGACCTGGAATCCACACATCCGATTCAAAAGATTAATTTTAAACTCTCGTTTCCGTATGCTCAAATCCTTGTTATCAAAAAATAGATGCAGAAGCTTAAAAAATAAACTGCTAATTTACAAAGCATTTTTAAAACCAATCTGGACTTATGGTCTACAACTCTGGGGTGCGGCAAAGAAATCAAATCTTAATAAAATTCAATCTTATCAGAATATCACTCTACGTCAACTCACCAACGCTCCACCATTCATTTCTAATTTAACATTCCACAACGATTTACATATTAAAACGATCAAAGAGGAATCTGTTTTATATTATAAGCGATTCTTCTCACGTCTAGCAAACCACAATAACCCTCTAATCAGCAACCTAAATATCTTAACACTTCCCAATAATCCTCGCCGTCAACTGAAAAGGAGATGGTGTAGAGATCTTTTACTTTAATCTTAATCACTCACTACTCTTCTCTCTCTCTAAAAAAAAAAAAAAAAACTATTACATTTTCTATCCAAATCTCCCATCACGCAAAGAGTCATTAGTGGGTGACTTCTTAATTCAAGTATACCATGTTTTTCTGTCAATTTTCACTTATACTTATTGTGCTATTAAGTATAGATTGTATAAATATTTTAAGTTTGACATTGGCCAAAACCTAAAATTTAAAATAAACATTTTTTAATAATCAAATAATTTGAAAACCTAATAATAATACTCAATTGAACATAATGTTAGTAACTTCTACATAAATAAACTTTATTAATTGATTTCGAAATGGCTAATTTCGTGGCTATAGATAATATGTCGCCAACGTCCCATAATAAATCAATTATTATTTTATCGATTATTGCCAAAAAGTCCAATGTCAAATCTAATTTGGTCATACAGTATAAGAAACATTGGCCCTTTTAACACAAGTAACATAAGCAAATCTTAATGACATTAGTCAAATAATCTCAATTTTGACAAAATGTGACATTAGCCCTTCTTGCGCCAAGCCACAGGTATATACAAAATAATAGGTATACTATTATACTCAGTTATAAAATAATAAAATGAGTACCTAGGCACCTAACACCTATAAATGATAATAGTACTTATATATTTAATACTTTAAAATATGCAAGAAATTAGAAATTTAAATTAAGTATTTTAAATGTATAAGTGGTTGTAATAATTATAAGTTCTTATAAAATAAAATAATCAACTCTAAAAGTTTCATATAACCACAAATTATATTTTTAAATCACAACAAAATAACTAGTTATTATTTTTGGTTTTAATATGTAATTTCTTCCAAAATTTTAACTTATTATGTCTGTAAAATATAACTGTATTTATGTATTTATTAGATTTTTTGATTACAGTATGAACTATTTATGTGTACCTATCCTTATTTTAAGTGTTTAATCCTTAGCTATAAGTGTTGAACATATTAAATATACCTTTTTAACAAGGTACTAATAGTAATTGTTACATATTCAATTTCATAAATTTTGTCAACATTTTAACGTAAAATACTAATAAAAAAAATAACAAAAAGTGTCAAAGACGACCCAAAACACATATTGTATGAGCTTAGATATAATATAGATTTATTATGTTTAATATGAAGTAAATATTCTTAATTTTAAACATGTGGTTTCATATTATTTATAGGATATGATTGAACATTTTTAAGAATTAAATTTGTCCAAATTTTATTTTTCGAAAACAAAGAGATAACTTTTAATAGAATAAAATATTTACATAATAGGTGTGTAGGATACGTACATATTTACACGGATATGTATAAAAGAGACAGACAAATTTATTGAACTAAAAAAAGGTGCCGCCCAGTCCAACGTTCGAATTAAACTGTTTGTGGCTAAATAATTTTCGCCCTATTTCGAAAAATTTGAATAACCAGTAGAACTTCAAATATAAAAATCGCCTCTCCTTTAAATAATATAATAGGTAGGTATCGAGAGTTACGCGAAAACGATAACGCTCGAAAATGTTCACTGCCCAAGCAGAAACATCTGAACGCTGTATAAGATCAAATCAAAAACAAAAAGTCGTCAACCGGAACTCGCATCGGTATATATTATAAAAGTGACAAACAAATAAAAATATTACCTCCATGGAAAATTAGCTCGGCACGAATTGTTATCTCGACCTTCACCTCCAAGGTTGACGCCCGAAAAAATCGTTCTCATAGATCTTTATTATTTCTCAACTGTTATTATAACTACTTATGAAAACTTTATATTAACTTTCAAGCTTTTCACACATACAATCAGTGGCATAATTACAGAGGGATTTGGGTGATAATAATTACTCTAATAAAACTTTGCGTTTAGGTATTTTTACTAAATATTTAATTTGAAATGTATGCGCGGTGCTATTCGTGACGGGACACAATGAGACACATTTTTCTTGTCCTACGCCGTGTCCAAAGTAAATCCCGCAAGTGTGGCGAGCGCGTGCGATTTATATTCTGAACGTGCAGTTCCAATTGCGTCTGATGCGGCGAAATAATATAAGCTGTTTTGTTTTTCAACACATCGGACGCATTTACTTTGGACATGGTGTTATATTCTTTAAGAACTGTTCATAATGGCTAGTTAAGTATCGGATAAGACTAAACTGCAAAAATCTATCGGTAATACTAAAAACATTTTGTCGGTTAATGTTATAAGACATTGTAAGAACGGCCCTTAATTTATCACATCTAATGTGTTAAATTTTCTTAAAATAAGGGATAGTTATTAATTCATAGTTAATTAATGTTCTTTTACGGCTAGGGTTACGAACCGAGTAAAAAGAACCAAACGGTACTTTTAGTGCCAATTAATTGAAGACTCAGTTAATTTAGTGATAAATGAAAATTATTCCATCAGATGATGCTAAATTTAAAAACCTTAAGTTTTAAACTGTGCACAGATTGTTGTAATTATTAAATATAATTAATATCTCAGTGTGAACCACCCCATGTCTTATTTTGATTGAGATATAACTCGTAGAAAAATTAGTGTCTTTATGTGCCAACCTCTTCACATCACATTCTAAAACAAACAAACTATATCGCTTTATTTTCCAGGCACTCAATGTTCAATACAAGTCTGAGTGCAACAATATTAATTAGACTATTCAAATTAATTTTAATATAATTACTGGTTTTAAGTTAGCTCCTTAAAAGATAAGAACACATTACTAGGTATACCTACTTAGGATTCAACAATATTTTACTAAAATATATTGTACAAACCATCTCAAAACAATATAATGTTAGTAACGGTTTACAAAAATAATTCCATAATATTTTAAAATCATTCCATTTTTGATTTATTTTTTTAAATTTAATTTTTCGATTTTAATTTCTTGTTTGCTTTTTGAAAAATTATTTTTTTCTGATTTCAATTAAAAAAAAAGTTGATTTTATTATTTTTTCATAGAGGATTGTTAATAATATTTATCGATACATATAATTAATTTGAAATGTCTTTTTTTTGTTTAAAGGCATTCATACCTTGACTTAATATACAATTCACAATGCAAAATACTAATGATGTACCAGAATCCAGAAGATGTAAATCAGCCAAACTTTATAAAAAATCAACTTTCGTTGATATGTATGAAGGATTGCAAACTTTACGAAAGTAAGTAGTAGGTGATTTCAACTGCTAGATAAATATTAATAAAACATTTTTGTCTGTAGTAGTGAGATTTTTAGTGATATTAAACTTAAAACGGACGATCACAGAATAATAACTGCACATAAAGTGGTTTTATCAGCAGCTAGTCCGTATTTCCATGCTATGTTCACAAATTTTGCAGAAAGGAATCAGGATCTTGTAGAAATGAGACAAACAGACTATGCCGCTTTACTACTCTTAGTAAATTTTATTTACTCAGGGCAAATCGTGATCACTGAAGAAAACGTCCAGGTAATAATTGATAAAGTTTTATTTAATTATAGAAAACTAAATTATTTTAATTGTGTATTGTTTATGTCTCAAGGACTTGTTACCAGCTGCAAATCTCTTGCAGTTACAAGAAGTTGAAGAGGCATGTTGTGATTTTTTACAGTCACAACTCTGCCCTACAAATTGTATTGGTATTAACGCTATAGCTGATTTACATAGCTGTACGAAATTGATAAGAAGTTCAGAAATATATATTCTTCGACACTTTTCGTACGAAATATAATTTATTATTAAGATTCTATAAGGATGTTTTATTTATTATTGTATTATATTGATTCTTAGGGAAGTTTTTGGTGGTGATGAATTCCTATCCTTATCATCCGAACAAGTAATTAAGTTGATCTCCAGTGACAAACTTACAGTTCCATCTGAAGAAAAAGTAGGCTAACTAAAATTGATTATTGTTATATTTTATTATTGGTGAACAAAATATTCAGTAACCTTCGAATATGTAATATTTTGTAGTCTAATTAATTTATAAGTTTATTTATTTTTAATTTAGGTATTTGAAAGTGTTATCAGATGGGTAAAATATGAATTGGGTTCAAGACAATGTTTTTTACCCCAACTAATGGAACATGTACGTTTAGCATTAACATCGAAAAATTACGTGTTACAAAAAGTAGCCAAGGATCCCCTTATAAAGAATTGTCTTAAAGGTAGGTTTCTCTTTAAATATACTTTAATTGTGAGTTAATTTATATTTTATAAATATAATTATTTATAATTTTTAAGGTAAACATTACGTATCAGAGGCATTAAAAACACTTAAAGGAGAAGAGCTTATTCCACAAAGCATCCGAAATATACCCAGACATGGAGATAAAGTATGATTTTGTACAATTTTTTTTATCTTTCCAATATATTTAATAATTTAATTATAACAGGTTATAATAGTTGTTGGTGCACTTGAGGTTGGATCAGTTCATACTTTAGAATATTTTGATCCAAGAACGGACCAATGGCATTTTGGACCAGACTTAATTACAAAGCATAGAAGACATAGTCTAGTCGTAATCAAAGATAATTTTGTATTTGATGTGGGTAATTTTGAAAAAAATAATTCATCACCTTATCGTTGTGTTCATGTGCTGGATTTATCTTCCAATCCACCTTGTTGGCAACGAAGTATTGACATGTTAGTTGAACGACAATATTTAAGAGTTGGTGTACTAAATGATAAAATCTATGCCGTAAGTATTGTTGAATTATAATTTATTAGTTTAATTTTTATTCCTGTTAAAAAGTACGTACCAATAAACTATGCATTTAATTTAAGGTTGGCGGAGCAAATGATAGAGATGGAGATTTAAAAAGTGCCGAAGTTTTTGACTTCAATACTCAAGAATGGCGTTTGATATCCAGTATGAATTCTATGAGATCTTTATTTGAAGTTGGAGTCCTAAATGATCTTTTATATGTGGTAAACTTTTTTATGATTTTAATTTTGTATTATATTTTCTATATTAATAATTGGAATTGGAATAGTAAAATTCTTTTGAAATAATTGTGTAATTTACCTATTTACATAATAAAAAATTTCGATAGATTCTAAATTTAAATTGATGATAATCTAATAAAAATATTTGTATATATTAAACCTCATCAATTCAATTATTTAATAATTTCATGGGGAACCGATTCATTTTCATTGATCGTCAAACCTACCTACATATTGGCAAGCCCAGACAAGTTAATGATAATTTTTAACTTAGTCAAGTTAAAGTTATTTGAACATTTTCAATTAACTTATTGACTTAAGTTAATTTATTGTTATTTTTTTTTTACATTTTCGTAATATTGAAATTTATAATTTTTAATACATACATTTTTTTAATTAAGAAGAAAAATACAAAAATATTTTATCCTGGGATTTCTTTTAAGTGTTAAGTATTTTTATTCCTCAATAATTTGTATTAATTAAATTTTGTAGGTAGGAGGTTTTGATGAATCATTACAGATCTTAAACACTGTTGATTGTTATAATCCCAGTACAGATAAGTGGACACCAGTCGCAAACATGTGTCAACGACGCAGTTGTGTCGGTGTAGGAGTTTTAAACGGTGAACTGTATGCTGTAGGTGGTTGTAATGAATCAAACCTTTTGAGTAGTGTTGAAAAATACACACCAAGTACAGGAGTTTGGACAACTGTTGCAGACTTACTTTCGCCTCGAAAATATGCAGGTAACTTTTTGTAGAATGAATGTAAACTATTTTATGAAACTTTTTTTTTATATATTTTGAATTTAATTTAACTTTTCATTATAGAAGTAATCACATTAAATGGTTTATTGTATGTCATCGGTGGAATGGACGAAAAAACTGTTTACAGTACTGCAGAATATTACAACCCAAACACCAATACCTGGGCATTGGTCCCATCAAAAATGAATTTGATGCGCTATACACCTGGAGTAGTAGCCATTAATAGGCCAAAGCATTTTACAAATGATAAGCATTCATGATTTTTTTTTTTTTAGCACAATATATAAATGTTTTAATATTTTGCATTATAGTATCTTACACTATGTATAGTGTTTAAATACATGCATTTTTTTTTAATTTTACAACTTTTATGTTCAATTTTATAGCTAAGGTTGGACATTTAAATTAGGGTTTCTCATAAGTAATTAATAATGCAACCGAAAAAACTTTAAAATATATACCTAAACCCAATTTCTTCATAGATATTTTTACTTCAAATTTGAGTCAAATTAGAGAGATATTTAAATGGAGAATAATGATTTTTCTTATCTTGTTTTAATTTAAAAATAATATTGGTTGACACATGGAATTATTCAAGTGTATTATAATTTATACACAATGATATGTCTTCGGCAATAATTATTCCAACTAACAGTATTACCTATAGTAAAATAAATTACTTTCATAGAAATAATACCACAGAGTATGGCTATTTTGTTGTAGGTAGTAATATGCTCTACCAGCAACATTGTGATTGCAGTAATATGTGCACAACTGTTTTTCCCATTCTATACAGGAAGAATTTAAACAATATTATATTCTCGTAATAATAATACTTGTAGTAACTTAAACTGTTATATTGTATTATTAAGAATAATTAAAAATCTGTAATAAATTATTAAAAATCAGACAAGTGGGTAACGCTCTGCTGTATATTTGGTGAAGAATTTGCTGTAAATTATAATGGATCTGTAAATTTTAATGCATTGTATAATATATAAAAACCAATTCTGAGTGAAATTGGTCCGTCCACATATCATAATACCGAGTATACCTATATTTAACGATATTATTGTAATTAAAATATTTATTTTACTCTCGGCATTAATAAAATCGTAGGTTAAATTCATTTTCATAATAATTAAATACAGTATATAAATATTAATAGATTAAGATTACTTATATGAACTATTGGAATAATTTTTATTTTTATTGTAAATAAATAAATAATCCTTACATAAAATGACGCATTAAAGCTATTGAAACAATGTAGAGGTTCTAATAGTTGAGCTTTATTAACTTACTGTTAAAAACTTAATAAAGAAAAATTTAACCGATAAAAAAGTTTAAGAAACGCTGATTTACAGGTAATACACAACATTTTTCTGATGAGTTTTCATACAATAGTAATACTTAAAATCAGCTTTTCAAATTATTATGATATATTCAGCCATCAACAAGTTCAAAAAATGTCAATTATTTGATTTTTCTATATTTTTACGAATAAACTTTTCCTTTTCAGCAATCTACTAAGTACATTCTATGTACAAACTTTGTAGACATCGTAAGGCCAAATCAAATATACAAATATAAGATAACAGTTATTATAGATAATATGGGAACTGATTCAAACCGTGTATAATGATGATTAATTTTTATCGGCAACCAATTCATACAATCACGGGCGGCATTTGAGGAGGGCACAAGGAGCAGTTGCCCCCAAGAAAAAATATTAAGGGGACAAACTTATCATTTTGCCCCCATCCTAAGTTATATATTATTTAAACAATTTTTAATTTTTATAAAATATTCATTTTAAAATAACTTTTGTACAATTATATAAGAAAATTTTTCCCCATGTTAAGTCAGATCAATATTATCAATATTACCATAAATTAATATAAAAAAATATTTAAGAGTAACTATGGATCAAGAACGCTTAAGCAATTATAAGGAATATCCAATTGATTTTCATGTTAAAATTGATAGATTTGATTCAGAAGCAAAAGTAAGAAGTCAGCGTTTAGCAATGAAATAACTAACTGACTTATAAATTAGTTTTATTATGAAAGAATAATTATATACTTTTTATATAAGTACTTTAAAATTTAAATAGATATATCTATTTTCTCCAAAATATAAGTATACCTATGTGTACCCTATACTTGATTGTTTATTTTTTTTTTTTATTAGGATATACACAATCTGACTGGGAAATTATTTAACTATAAAATATAAAAGTGTGAAATGTTATCTGTTCTTATTTAAATAGTTAGTAAAAATTTAGGTTGAATATTATATAGATAAGTTGAATGTGAGAAGAATTTTAAATGGGTCAGTAATTTGTGATTAATTTTTGCTCTCCTAACAATAAGAGCCAAGTGCCGCCTATGCATACAATTTATTTATTTACAACGCTGGTCAACGCATTATAATATTATATTCTACTGACAAGATGTTTTTTTTTAATTTTAACATTCGTCAGATACCTATCAAAAATTGTATGAAAACACAATTACTGAATCACCACAAACCTTAATGTAGATAATATATCTTTGGTGTATCGTATAAATGTTTTAAGTCAAAAATTAACATTTGTGGCTTATTGTATTATTGGAATCCAACATTTTTATATTTTGTTTTTACAGATCAAGTAAATGAAAACTAAAAACTCACTATCAGTGAAACTTGTTTTGGTCTAAACATTTTAAGTCACATTATATTGGGATCAAAACACGTATGTCTAGTTAAGATTTGAGAATCTGACAGAAATAATTTTAAAATTGTCTGAAGTCGAGTTTAGTAATAATTTTAAATACATGCCTTGATAGCGTTAGTCATATAAAATAAAAATCCAATTATCTTAAAATAATTAAAAATAATGATCAATTGATTTTAAAGTTCTACTTAATAGTTAACATAAAAGTTGGTACATAGAGTATTAAATTTAATTATTTAACAGCCCAGACATTATTATATTGTCAATGATTTTGAATAATTTTTCGATGTTTTCCTTAATCTTCCTGAAAACTAGTAATTTTTGAATTAAGACATTTATACTATGTACCACTACCCATATAATATATATTATTTTTATATACAAGGTGACACGCAAAATACTCGTTGTTCCTGAAAACACGGAAAATATTTATTATATATTATTCATATTTATTTCAAACTATATTTTTGGGTCGCAGTTACAAAACAACATAATAGGTATTTGGATACAAATTTTATTTTATTACTGTTTCTGGAGTGTTTCACTTTTTTGAATGAAAATATACGTAATAATCTGTTTATCTATCTCATAGTTTAAAACTTTTAAGAACCTTCCACTCATTTATAATTATTAAACTAGCCGAGAGTAGTGATCCGCAAAATGTTGCAACAAATTGTATTTTTTACCATTTCTTCAGTTTTTACTCTTTTGAATGATAATTATAGGTGCATTCGTTTTAAATTTCTTCGAAATATTTTGATCTATAAAAATCAGATTTTGAACAAGTAGTTAAATAGGTAGTATTAGGTTTTATGGTTTTTAAATAATATTATATTTATATAATTTATGCTAATAACATTCATCAGGCCGCACTGAACTTTGTTTTTCAATATTTTACTCTAACTTGATTATGTCTTGAATATGTCTTCGACAATAATACAATTTCAAGCTTTTTTTTACAAATTATATTATATTATCATTATTTCAAATAATATTATTTGAAATAAAAAATCGGATTCCAAGCGGCATGTAGGAAGTCTTCTCCTTTAACATAAAAAAAAATGTTGTATGGGAGTTACTGTTGCTGGTGAGGAAAACGTCTGTGTGTGGGTCGTGGATTGGTCACTGAAAACCCGGGTGGTCACCCATCCGGGAACGAGCGATGCCGTCCGATGCTCGACATCTGATTACGTCAGTGACTGAGGCCAACGACCGAGCCACATTAGGCACCATATTATTACTATTATTATTAGGACGCGTACAAGTAATATGCTAAAGGTTAAACGTCACATGATATGCGTATGATAATAATAATAATAATATTCAGACGGAAAAATATAAAACGAGCGATACTAAAGTGAACGTGAATAATAATAATATAGGTGCCCGTTGTTTTATT